>OY720448.1:2553587-2758587 GCA_963082715.1 Harpalus rubripes
TGTGTGTGTGTGTGTGTGTGTGTGTGTGTGTGTGTGTGTGTGTGTGTGTGTGTGTGTGTGTGTGTATAACAAAAATTTCGTCTGTGATAACTCTAATACTACAATTTCAAGAATTATAACTCTTTCGTATTCTTCTTCGTTACATCCATATGAAGAGTTGATTAGATTTTGTTACAATTGATCAACCGGAAATACCCTCATTTGAAGATTTTAACAGTTTTTCGTGAAAAAACTATGTTAAATATCATTTTTTTACATTTAATAAAGAATATTTTATTCTCTATACGATTTGACTGCATTTTATACTTAATATTGAACGGATATGGAGTTAAAAAATTATAAAAAAAATAAATTTCATAAAGTAGCCATAGCTATGGAAAAAGCTACTATATTAAGAAAATTCTGATTGACAAATGTCAGTGTCAAGTGCAATTGACATAGTGTGTAATTGACATAGTGTGTTTGTATTATAATTTTACTGGAAATATAGGATCTTTTGATAAATCTTTCTGTATGGAATTTGTATAAAATACATACAACTGCCAGAAAGTAATGTACGAAAAGAAATAGAATCTTTTGCAATGAACTTTCTGTATGAAATTTGTACAAAATACATAAAACCGACGGAAGATAATGTGCTGGGTGTATCATATTTTTTAATTATAGCTTTGCGTTATGATGTTAACAATTTTTAATAAGCTCACAGTTTCGGTGTAAGTTACTCTGAGAAAGGTAAAAAGACTACACAAACAAAACGGAAACATTGTTCAAGTACGCTTTGAATTTAGGTGTAAAGGATTATAAAGATGATAAATGAATACATTTGTCTATTATTGTTGAAGTAAAATGAAGCATCTTCGTGAATTTCAAGTCGCTCTTATTTAGAACTACCACTCTATTCGATAAGTTAGCAAGAACCTTCGTGTTAGCCCGTCGTATTACCCAGCATTTATGGAATTGGTTTTGGGAGACTGTACATTAGATTTTACAGTATAAATTTGTATATCGTCATTACAAGTAATTGCGAATAAAAACTTTCTGTTTCGAGTACTGAACGACAAACAAAAAACTGCAAAAATTCCAAAAATTTATGAAAATACTTTCGTAGTCCCTTAACCTCCTTTGAATTCCGTAATACCATCTGTCATCCGCAGCTTCTAAACAAATCCACAACAGAAAACAAATCAAACTCCACAAAACTCAAATATTCTTCAATTCAACTCAGCATCAGTTAAGGTAAGGCTGGCAACGTTGCATTCTTGATGCCATTGCTGAAGCTGCATGCTACTCATGCTGAGTAAACAACTGCCTGCTGCGATGGTGTTTTGTTTGAGTTACCCAAAATGAAACTGGGGCCATGCTGTGAAGTGCTCAATTGAATTAGGGGAAATGTTTACAAAGAAGAGAATTTTTTATTGGAAATCTTGTGCACAGTTTCTAGGAAAAATTAATTGGCAAACCAATTATGTAAAAGAGAATCTTATAGATCTATCAGAATTTTTTTAATTGCATAGATTTCCAAGAAATCTAACGAAACAACAGAGTATAAGAAAAATCTTTTATAATATAGATGATACATATATCGGCAATTTTGTAATTATATGGAAAATTTTAAGAAATTAAGGTAAAAAATATTTTAAATAAAATTATACAGTATACATTAATGTATCATTGTTATTAAAATAAGCATTTGTTATTTAATACGGTTAACGAAATACCTAATATATTTTACAGCATAAATATGAAATATCGGATTTCAATTTCAATTATAAATAAATACTTGGCTCTGTTGTTTAGATTTTCAAGATGTTTACACAAAATATTGAAATTTAAGAAGATTTTTGTTTAGGAAATTGTATACTCTTACCATTATTCCTTAAAATTTTCAGATATATTTCAAAACCTTTTTGTTAATCCTGTTTTTGTAATAAATTTGATATTTTCTTTATTGTTTACAAAAGAAAATATATATAAAGTCCGTTTTCACTTGATCCCCACGTCATCAACAGTAAAAATATGGTTCAAATCGCCAGAGGAGGGAGGGAATTGATGACGTCATATTGTTACCATGGTTTTATTATAGGGATTTAAATTTCTAACGCGTTTTTTATTCAGACCGGTTACATGATAACCGGATTTTATTCAACATACCGGTTACTTGCGGTTAGGTCAAACATGTTACTATTGCTATCCTTTTATAGCTGTCAAAACGTTGATTTTTTGGCAGTTTGGCAACTTTCAGTAAAAGTAAAAATGACGTATGTGACACCTTTTATGAATATATTTTGTATTAGATCAATACGCCTTAAATTAAATGTATCACGCTATGAACAAGATAAATATATGACAAATGTCAAATAATTTGACAGAAACGCTAGTAGTAACCTGGTATTTTTTTTATTTACATGTAGGTTACGTGCTGGTTACATGAATAAAAAACACTTCTAATTTGGTAGAAGGTAAAGTATGACAGGACTTTGACATGTTTGACATTTTCAATATTTTATTTGCAATAATTATTTTGTTGTTCGCTAATATAACATATACCTACTGTGTGATAACTATTAACATACCTAGGAATATTATGTACATCATAACTGTCGTAGATGTCAATTTGAAATCCGAACTCGTAGAGCGAGAGTTTTAATACATGTAAGGCATGTTATGATTCATAACAACAATTTCTTTGACATATGTCAATATGACAAATATTCAAAATATGTACTTTTTTTCTCATGTTTAATACTTTAGAATAAAGTAGACCGTATTTAGAACGATAGGCTAACGTTATCTGTATGTATTAATGAAGAGCATTGTACTTTCATTTTATTTTATTTTCATTTTGTAGACCATTGTTGACAAGCCTGTATGGTAATAATATTACCATACAGATACAGTTATCACTTAGTTACCAGCCTACTTTTGTACATGTAAACAATGTATTAATATCCTAAAATCGGTAAATATGATTACTCATCAAAATTTGAAGTGACACTTACATATTTCGCAAATAAATAATTATGATGTAATGTCAAAACTGGTAAAAACTGACAGTTTGACCTATATTGTGTCAATTTCATTATTCATCAAAATTCGAAACTAATTGATTAAATACTACATAAGTATATAATGGATGAAATATACCTCTTTCTATTGTCCTAAAGCAATATGTTGCAATATTGTCGGAAATCTTAGAAACATCGTCTTTGCAATAGCAAAATGCACAATATGTATAATGACAATAATTAACAAAATAACCAACACACAACGAAAACGAGCACAAATTATTATCGACGCTAAAAATCACCTTAATCACATGAATGGAATGACATGAATATTTAAATAATTCAAAAGTTTTAAAATGACACTCATTACCGCGGTTACAATACAGTTTCTATTTCATTTTTGCCGTTGGTTAGACGGAGATAGCTTATACCTTTCTGAAACGACGACAATGAGATAGCGAATTAAAGTCTCATATATGCCATGTGTGTACGACAAAGATGCTAGATAAAAGTTTTGTAATTCTTGCATCAGAAATTGATGACGTGGGGATCAACTGGAAGATATAGAGTGTACAGGGTGTCTCATTTTCGATGTTTTTTTAAGGTATCTCGGGTAATATTAATGATAGAGCAAAACCGTTTGCACATTCCAGGGTCAAATTTCCCAGAAATGTTTAATAGTCACCACAGGAAATTTTGATCTTCTTTTGTTTCTGAGCTACAGGCAAAAACTCGTTTTTCGCTCATTTTAAAAATATCTCATATCTTATTTATTATAAAAGTTAGGGAAAAAATGTTTTTACAAATTTTTTACAGTTTTTAAATAGAATAAAATGGCGTAATTAGATTTTTTGAAAACTTAATGATTCTCGAGATATAACACAAACTTATGATTTTTTAAATGGGAACATATGTTGAAAATAGTCTCGTATTTTTGCCTAATTTATAAGCTTTTCAATGATATATAACAAGTCTACATACTTTTGTTTTAAACATTAATAAAAGACGAATTGTTATTTTATTCAGGTGAAAATATTGGAAATTATTAAGAAACAAATGAAAAAATCTCTTACAGATCATCATTTGCATATTTCTAATAGTATTTGTTGCAGTTTTAGTTATTTTTTCAATTTATTTACTTCAAAAGCATATTAAACCGTTTTTTTCGGATTGTGTCAAAGCCAACTATAACGTAGATAAATACTAATTTAACTAACCCGAAAATAATTAGTTAAGAATAATTTTGAGAACACAATTAATAGATATAGAACCAAATAAACAAATGATGATCTGTAATAAGTTTTTTCATTTGTTTCTTAATAATTTCCAATATTTTCACCGCAATAAATTAATAATTCGTTTTTTATTAATGTTTAAAACAAAAGAATGTGGACTTGTTACATATATCATTGAAAAGCTCATAAATTAAGCAAAAATACGAGACTATTTTCAACATAGGTTCCCATTTAAAAAATCATAAGTTTGTGTTATATCTCGAGAATTATGAAGTTTTCAAAAAATCTAATTACGCCATTTTATTCTATCTACAAAACAGTCAAAATTTTGTAAGAACAATTTTTCTCTAACTATCATAATAAATAAGATATGATATATTTTCAAAATGAACGAAAAACGAGTTTTTGCCTGTAGCTCAGAAACAAAAGAAGATCGAAAAATCCTGTGTTGACTATTAAACTTTTCTCAAAAAGTTGACCCTGCAACGTGCAAACGGTTTTGATCTATCGTTAATATTACCCGAGATACCTTAAAAAAAACATCGAAAATGAGACAGCCTGTACATCCTTTACCTACAATGGGAGGAGAGATAAAAAATACTGCTGTAGAACTTCATAAAAAATCCAAGAAGGTAAAATATCTGCGATCCATTATCATCTAGCAAGTCCTCGCTAACAACGATCACTATAACACGAACATCCTTAATTCACACAAAAATAACAATAAAAAATCATGAGCAAAACATCAGTCTTTGGTTCGTGTCTGCACGCCATGTTCTGAAAAACCAGAGCGGCTGAATTATCTCGGAGAACAGTGCGGTTTCTCGATTCACCGTGCATTAAGAGGTGATTCCCTGCTATCTGTACAGGGTGACAGACTGATCTATCTACCATCTAGCACTAATTGCTACATACATAATTGATTGGTTGCGTCTCTACCTCGCGGGATTAGCTGACAAATTTGTATCTGGATCGGAGATTTATATTCATAAGACTTTGACAGGAATCGATACATGCATTTCCGTGAAGAATCAACTTCAATGGAGTTCAAAGGATGGTACTAAGGGGTATTGATAAGGTTTTAAGCTCAACATGTAGATGTCGTTAATCATCAAAATTATTCCGGTACTACAATTATTTATGGTTTGAATGTTTGAAATATACCTCTAAAAATTTCAGTCATTTTGGACGGTTAGTTATTGTTTAATGCCGGGTTGCAGAAACGTTAATCAACGCATTGTTGTGTTAGCGGTTCATCAAAATGAACAAATGCAACGCGATTTTTTGACAGCAACGATTTAAATGTCATAAGAACAAGAAAACTGATTCGAATTTGTTTGTTTTGATGAACCGGTAATCGAACAATGCGTTGATTAACGTTTCTGCAACCGGGCATTAGAGTTGTTTGTTTCAGTCGATTTCAATGTTTTTATAAAATTGGAAAAAATCTGGTACGGCCAACACAATACCTCCCGCCATTTACAGCCCGAGTCACAAAAAAGATTAACTGGCTTATTCTGTAAGAATCTCGTTATACCATAACGTATCGTTATGATGAAAAAGTTGTTAAATAACGATAATTTTCAAAAAGCGTATTCTGTAAAACCATTGTCGTTATATTGAAATCGTATTGTCGTTATTTTAAGTAGTTCATGAACGATAAGGGTTCACTTGTCGTTATTTAATCTGTTAATGTCAAATGTTAGCAAATGGAAGAGTTAATTAATTTATTATTTATATTTGTGCAGGAAGAAATGGAAAATAGGTAACAAAATATTTATTCATGCATCAAATATATAATTAACAAACATATTTAAATTTAAGAAGAAATGTTTGTTGTCGTAAAATAAATAACGATATTTTTACAGAATAAGCCTGTAAGTTCATCCTTATTTTTGGATTAGCGAATTTTACTCTAATCTTGACAGTTTATTTCTTAAAATATAGTCTAATCTAATCCAAATTACTACCTTTTTTTAAACCCCTCAACAGGATTAAATCTCAATTACAGAGTTGGTTCACATTCACACACATCCATGCCTTAGTGGGATTCGAACCCAGAGCCCCGAAGGCACCCATGACATGAGGCGTTGCTCTAACCATTGGGCCACCGGAGCTATAATAAAAGGAAGATTAAATTTTAACAACCAGGATAGAATAGAATTCACTAATCCAAAAATTAGGATTAGCTTAAACATTTTTGCGAATCGTTAATTTTTATTAATCTAAATATATACCTACATATTTACTTTTGCTGGAAACTGTATTGAATTCCTTTTCTATCGTTTACTTTTTACCTTCCGTCACCTTTAGGTAAGGAAGGTATTGTCTTTGGTCAAAAAATTCGGTGGTGAGTTTTTGATGAATAAGCACGTTTTAGGATCCCTAGAATACGATTTTACTATTTTTACGATGATGTATGTGTGTGTGTGTGTGTGTGTGTGTGTGTGTGTGTGTGTGTGTGTGTGTGTGTATGTATGTGTGTGTGTGTGTGTGTGTGTGTGTGTGTAACAAAATTTTCGTCTACGATAACTTCCATACTACAATTCTAAAAATTATAATTCTTTCGTATTTCTCTTCGTTACATCCATGTGAAGAGCTGATTAGATTTTGGTTAGAATTGGACAACCGGAAGTACCCTCATTTGAAGATTTTAACAGTTTTTCTTGAAAAAACTATGTTAAATATCATTTTTTCATATTTAATGTTATTATAAATATTAAAGAATATTTTATTCTCTATACGATATGAATGCATTTTATACTTAATATTAAATGGATGTAGAGTTAAAAAATTATAAAGAAATTGAATTTCATAAAGTAGCCATACCTATGGAAACAGCTACTATATTAAGAAAATTTTGATTGAAAGATGTCAGTGTCAAGTGAAATTGACAGTGTGTTTTTCTTATAATCTTACTGGAAATATAGGATCTTTTGCTATAAATTTTCTGTGTGGAATTTGCATGAAATACATACAGGTGCCGGAAGGTAAAGTACAAGAAATATAATCTTTAGCAAGGAACTTTCTGTATGAAATTTGTACAAAATACATAGAACTGACGGAAGGTAATGTGCTGGCCACATCAGATTTTTTCTTTTTAAAACGTTACTAATATTATTTTAAAATGATTAGTCATACACATACATTTGAATAACTGAGTTTTTTTTTTAATAATCTTTAATTCTTATAACAACATTAATCTCGAAAAAATAACATTTAAAAGTATTTTTCGAAGAAAAATTATTTCGAGCTTTTAGTAAAGTGCCATTTCCGGTTATCCGATTTTCACCAAAATCCAATGGGCTCTTTCCATTACAGAAAAAGTTCGAAATACAAGGTTTCAAAATTTTCTGAATGATAGTATTTGCGTTAGAGTGGAGGATCCACACATGCATACACACAGACATCTTGAAAATGTTAAAATTGGATTCTAGGGAGCTTAACACGTGGTCATTTACCAAAATCTCGATATGCGATTTTTAGCACGATCCCTATACTTCCCTTGCCAAGGGTAGCGGGAGGTAAAAATCAAAAATCTGTCCTTCAACAGGTCTCAGTGGAAATGTTATCTCCAAGCTAATCTGTCCTGCGTGTCCCTCTTCAGCCTCTCTTAATTTTATCTGACTGAAAAGAGGTCTATGTTGAAAAATAAATCTGAATTTTATCGACAAATTACTTATTTCTCTGTTAGGGTAATAACTTATAAATAGTAAATACCTCTTTGTACATTAAAACGAAGTTATCAATGGGGTTGAAGCACAAAAATTATAGCTTACTTTTCTAGTTATGAGTTAACTGTGATTAAAAATTTCTTTAATGCTTTAAGTATATGTATAATTTCATAGATTCCTTCAATAGTATCTTCGATTCACAAATCTAAATTTTTACAAATTGAGCAAAAAAATTGTTACTGTAAAAATCTGTACAATTGTGAATGTAGCGTTTAAAAAATAATATTTTAATTGTGTTTGTTGAGTCCCCAGGGCATTTGCTTTAACGCGCTGAAAATCCATTAATATCGCTGAAAAGAGAAATCAATTTTTGATAACACCATTCAAACATTCACAATAAAACGTAACGCGAAAATCAATTAGAAAATCTGAGGTGTTGTGTCGTGCCGTGGCCCGAGGGGCTGGAAAATTGAAAACATTAAGCTTGGAGGGACCTCTCACAATATCACAATAAAATTGAAGGGAAACTAGAATTTTATACAAGTCAGGGCATACTGTTGTGATCCTTACAAATGTAATATCGTCCCGGTGGCAACCCGAATTCAATTTCTCGTTGTTTGACAGGATAAGATCGCATCGCCTCAGGCCCAGTATATACCTCATATCATTGTTTTTATTATGATTCATTCGTTTTATTTGCCACAGCTGGCTTGAGAATAAAATTCGACGATGAAAAGAGGCTTACACACAAACAATACGGGATTTTTAATTGAAAACTTTTTGACAGAGATTTAGGCATAATTGAAAATTCAAAAGGAAGCCATTTTAATCTTTATTGCTCTTAAATCTCATAATCAAAAAGATTTTATATATTTTTGTATTATACATTTCTTCAATTTCGAAAAGAAATTTGATATTAATTTAATTGTATTCGATATTTCAAATTTTATATTTTTATTTCACTTCTCATACGAAAAATAAAACATCTTTACAGTAGTACTATAAGCACGTCATGAGCAATAGCATAAAATTTTAAACAGCTGTATTACTTGAGTTTGGCAGATGACATCTGTCATAAAGTTTTAATAATTATTGAATTCAATCATTTATTTCACAGTAAGCATGGATACATTTACCATCGCAAAAAAACTCATTGGAACAATATCAACAATTAAATATAAATTAATAATGCTGGATTTATACAGCGTAAGCCGTAACGTAACGTACCGTGCCGTGGCGTACTGTAACGTATCGTAACGCGTGATTTTTCTAGGCTATTTTATACAGAACTTTTACGGTACATTTTTGTAAAAAGTATACTAATGCTCTGTCGAAACAAATGTAGTGTACATCAGATTTGTATTTATCAGGTTCGTTAGTTTATTCGCAATGCACTATATTTCACATATATTTCCATTTAATATATTAATCCAAACTTTGACACATGACACATGTCACTTATGTCAGTCAAAGTCACACAAGACAGACTATTCGTAATGTAGTATTTTTTATATTTATATCCATTTAATTTATTAATTCCAACTTTGATATAATTAGCCACACAAAAACAGACTATAGCGCAGGTAAGCAATAATTTTCATAATATCGCAACGTACCGTAACGTGCCGTAACGTAGAAAGATCAAAGTTCGCGATCTTTGGGTTTTTGACACGTTACGGCACGGTACGTCACGTTACGGCTTACGTCTGTATAAATTATCACATAAGTATGCATTGATTTATTCTTTGCGTTACGTTACGGCACGGTACGTTACGTTACGGCTTACGCTGTATAAATCCAGCATAAACTCTTATATATCAGTCAAATAATAAGACCAAATGAATGAAGTGTTGCAAAAAAATTAACATCTTTTTTTTCTAAAATTCGAATAAGTACGTTCTACAGTATTATTAAATATTATTTTCTGTTCAAATTTCTGTATATATTAAACACAGTAGCAGTTTAAAAATATACTTTTTGAATTGGCGCCAAATTACACTACCTGTAACGTTAGATAGACATTAGCCAATGACAAAACTGGAAAAATGATAAAAAAAAAACAAATGTATCATACATCAACGTCAATCATTGCTTTAATGACAACTGTGTGACATAAGGTCTGACTTATAGTGCAGCATGATTTTTGATTCTTTAGCGTAGTTCTTAGTTATTTATTATTATATTATAGCGTTATATTTCATAGTTTAATGCCCAGTATTATAAAAGAAGAATAAGTAAAGCACTAGCAAAGTAAAATAGTTTATTCCAGAGATTTTCGTCAAAACAAAAATAAAAAAACCAGCTAATTAAATCTACAGAATAAATTACTTCATCGATGTTCGAGGAAGTAAATTTTATTCTGTAAAATAAATTTGACACATTTCAACATTAATTAAATTAAATTCATTTTAATTTTATCCCATGTATTATTTTTACATTTATTTATCTCCAACATGTTTGCTTTGTCTATTTCTAAGTAATTCTTTCCCCGTTCTCTCTTTTTTCCATTTTAGTTGACACTTGACACTTTATGACAAACACACACACTTTATTTTCTATTTTGACTTTTGGATTTATTTCGTGTCAGGAACATACAGAATACATATTATTAAAACATATATAAAACATATTCCAGCGGCACATTGTTTGGAATAGATCCTCTTTAGTTGGAAATTGACATTATCGTCAGTAGTGGTCTTAAGAAATACCGTCTGGTAATGTTTTATCCTGGATTTATCAATCTCTCTTATGCTCCAGTAATGCAAAGATTAGCCGGTATAAGAAACCGTAGCCTGAGTGCATCATTTTCCAGCTAAAAAATTAAATGTATACAATAGTACTTATTGAATTATAAAAATATTTATATTTATTTACAAAGAAGTTTTGATTTTATGTTTTTATTTTTACTTGCGACAACAATTTCATTATTTTCATTCTTCTTTCTTCGTTTTGAGGCACTACTAGAAATATTTTCCCTATTATCAGTTCTATTTGGGCACACTGCACAAAACACTTTTTTACAACCAGGTTTGATTATTACCAAATACAAAAACCAGTAGTACTTGACAGCTATCATGACTGTACTATCACTTGTTTAAATTCCGTCGGTGGAAAATGTAAGCCACACCTCATTGGTTAGGTCCATTCGAACGTCATCAGGTGAAAGGGGAAGCGGAAATTCAAACATTATAATTTCAAAGACAGTTTTCTCATAAATAAAAAATAATACGAAAAAAGTATGGGTAAAATATTTTTTCTTATTCTTTCGATTAAAGCAAAGAAAAAAAAACCGTGCAACACCTCATTGTATATTTTGTCTTGCATGCTACTCTGTAAAAAGCTTAAAGACGGATATTTTATTTTACGTTTACCTCATGACAAGAACCTATTATGTCAATAAATTTAGGCTCATATGATGCAGTATTTAATTTTTTGTATTTACACTTTAGTTCTAAAATTAATATGGGAAAATTTACAGCCATAGTCCATAAAAAAGTAGACACCCGGTATATGGTGCGTTAGGAAAAAATTACCAAACTTCATTCAAATATATGGCTAAAACAAAAATGGACCGATTCCAACGCCATCTTCCTGTTAAAATCCCTTGGTGCGTTCCAATATTTGTTCTGATTTAATAATCTCTTCTCTGAAAATTTAATATCTCGTATTTTGTTGAAGCAACTTCGTACATGACCAACGGGTATTTTACCGCATTCCTATAGGTCGTTTTTCACTTGTTTTGGTAGCAGCTGGTGCAAAAATCGACGCCAACTAGAATACTATATCGACGATTGAGCATCACACATGTTTCAGATGCAACGCTTTTGGAATAACATTAGAACTCTTGACTGGAATACGTTATATGAACTTCGGTTTGAAATTAATTTCTTACAGTTGATGATTGTAAGTAACGGACACAGAAGCTGCAGGCGAAGAAATGCTTGAGCTAAAAACGACGAGCGAAGTCAGTGGCGTAGAAATCTTACGAGGTTTCATCAATTTATTTATCCATATTAATAATGTCGCCTGGAAAGTATTTTTCATAAGATTAATGCATTTATGCCATCGTTGTATCCAGTCTTCAAAACATTTACGAAATGCACTTTGTGGTATGTACTACCTTCAACGTTCAACTCCTTCAGCGATTTTACCTTTATCTCCTTTATCCGTGCAAAACGTTTTCCTCTCAATTTCCTCTTCATCTTGTGAAAATCCAGTTTTTTGTCCGCAAATCTTTTTGCATGAGCCGTATGAAATATCAACCACCATTAAAATGATTCGTCGACTACTAAGCATAATAATTATTTCACAATCTTATTTATTGTTATTAATTTAATAGGTTAAACTATTAATCACGAAAGATGACTATTCAAGGTCATTTGTTCGAAGAAAGAATACACAGCATTTTATAGCAGTAGCTTAGCAACATTTTGTATTAGAAAGAGAAACATTATTTGACGTATGTCTATTTAATTTGTGTGGTGTGACAGATATACGTAAATAGTGCCATTACTTTCTAACACACTAAAAATAGCAGTGACGTGTAATTATCTACTATACTGCCCTCTGTACTAATGTTTATTCAGTGGCGTTGACATTCAAATCAAATTATTTTATGGTTTACGTATATAGTTTGTTTCAGGCAAAAACGTAGGTGAAGAAGATAAAACTTTATTTAAAAAAAACAAAATTTTGAAATAAAATGCATTTATTTTTCCAGTTAAAATATACCTATAAATATTTCACATTGTACGTCTATGAGTACAGTATGCAGTGAAGTTATCTGCAAGTAATATTATATCAGACGGCTCGTAAATGACCTTGAATAGTCATCTTTCGTAAATAATAATACTATACTTGGGTGGCAATGTAATTTCAAAGGAGTAGTATTGAATGAATCCTGGTGATATAAAGTAGTGTGCACTTTTTATGCTTTATTTTTACCTTTCGTCATACCTTTAGGTAAGGGAGGTATTGTTTTTAGTCAAAAATTTCGATGGTGAGTTTTTAATGAATAAGCACGTTTTACAGTCCCTAGAATACGATTTTACTATTTTAGCGATGATGTCGGTATGTCTCTGTATACCGGGTGTCTTAGGCCGACCGACACATGGGCGATTAACATGTAAAATTAGTTAATTGTGAATAGTATCTCCCCAGTGCAAGATATTAAGATGAAATTTTGAATTCTTATCCGAGGATACTATTTCTATGGATTTCAATTCAAATCAGTCAATTTACAAGTGTAATATTAGAATAAATTAAGAAAAATTGTACCATGAATGTTATTCATATCTTGAAAATAATAGTGTCTAAGCAACAGCTCTGATAGGGTAAGGGTAACGTCCGCGCTCCACAATTTAGAGAGTCGGGTTCGAAACCAACCGACAGCAATATTTATTTTTTAATTTTTTCTTTTCAAAATAATTTTTATTATTAATATGTTTTTAATCTTTTATTAATATTTAATTTAATAAAGTGGATACATTGTACGTAACAAGATTTATTTATTTAAAAAATATTTTATTATTTGCTTTATTGGTTTATTATAAATTAAATTTCTTCAAATTATAGTTAGCCATTTTGAATATTTATTATAATTTTTAAATTTGAATGTTGTAATTAGTAGGTACGATTTAATATTTTTTAAATAAATAAATCTTGTTACGTACAATGTATCCACTTTATTAAATTAAATATTAATAAAAGATTAAAAACATACTAATAATAAAAATTATTTTGAAAAGAAAAAATTAAAAAATAAATATTGCTGTCGGTTGGTTTCGACGAGGGGTTGGTCACTTGCGAAAAAAGCGTACAATTCAATTCTAATTCCACTAATTCCTCTATTTCCTAACCAATTCCACTAATTCCGAGGTAATTCCTCTAATTCCCAACTAATTCCTCTAATTCCCAGGTAATTCCTCTAATTCCCAGGTAATTCCTCTAATTCTTATTCAATTCTTTTTAATTCGAGAAGTAATTGATAATATATTAAACAAGGAAAAACAAATAAGTAATATTTATTTTTTAACAAACGCAATATACAGTACGTACATGTAAATATAAAATAGAATTTATTTAAATAGAACATAATGATGAAATATTTTAAAATTAATAAATATTTATTTTAATTATGGAATCTTCACAGTCTGTGTGTGCTTATTCTTTTACTCTCTTTTTGAAGTAACCAGCAAAGTGTACTTTTTTAACAATAATTTTCGAACCATTTTTAATTTTTAAATTCACAAATCGAGAATATTGTGTAACATGTTTTTCTTTATTTTGCGCTGATTCACTATTGAAGTGGAATAAAATAGCATCACCTCAGTGCGACTGAAGTGCTGCCCGCTAGACTATAGAACATATTACAGTCTGCGGAAGTATCCAGGCAGCAACAGAGATTTCTTCGAGGTAACACCCGTGGCACAAAAATACTTAGAAAATTTGGACATCACTATACAGGATGATTCATCGGTCTGTCCTCTCTTTATAACTCTTTTATTTTAAGTCAGATAGAAAAACTCTCCAAATATAATTTATATGATATATTATTGTCTATCTACGTACCATATGCATTTGTATACAGGGTGCTCCGTTTAAGCGCAACAATATGTAACTTTATATTTCTTAATGGAACACCCTATATTTATTTATTTATTTTGATAGTAAATTAGATTCCCTTTCAAAAAGTATTAAGTAATAAGGGGTCTAAAATTATAAATTAAGAAGTTATTTACGTTCATAAAAAATAGTAGTTCAGAGTGGAAAAAGCCATAATATAATACAAAATTTTGATCCTTTTTTATTAATACTTATTTTAAACATTACACTAATTCCAAAGAAGTTATTAAAATTTAGTGACAGACTAAATAATGCAAAATTATAATAAATGCTCGAAACTTGTACTTCAACTTCAATAGATTTTTTTATTATAAATATTATATTAACCATCTCATCTTTACTAAAATTTGTATTATTCATTTTCACATCAACATCAACAATGATAAACTAAGAGTATTTGGACAACTTGTTTGTTTAAATTTGAAACAATTGATCAAGTTATCCATAGCTTACTTTGTTAATAATAACATGATAGAAACATATCATACAACGAATAAAGGTAAATAACTTTTTAATTTATAATTTTAGACCCCTTATTACTTAATACTTTTTTAAAAGGAATCGAATTTACTATCAAAATAAATAAATAAATATAGGGTGTTCTATTAAGAAATATAAAGGTACATATGGTTGCGCTTAAATGGAGAACCCTGTATACAAATGGATATGGTTCGTAGATAGATAATACTATATCATATAAATTATATATGAAGAATTTTTTTTATCTGACTTAAAATAAAGGAATTATAAAGAGAGGACAGACCGATGAATCACCTGTATATAGTATTTATTTATTTATTCCTTTTACATCATTAATTTCTATATTATGTTCTGTTTTTATTATATGTATATGCCATACGATAAATTAATGTCTTTATAATTTTTTACCTCTATATCATAAAAATTTATTTCATCACCATCTTCATAAGTATTTGTTTGGATGCCTAAAGAATTCCCTCAAGACAAACATTTTGTCTACTCACTTTTATTGTATTAAGTTTGAAAATTAATTTCATATTCCTACCTACATAATATATAGTAAATCCCTTCGATAAAAATACTAAATTACAAAAAGAGCGGGTTAAAAAATGTGAAAAATTTAAAATATCTATAACTTATTGTACTAAAATAAATTTTGTAATTTTAGTGAATTCCTCTAAAATTCTAGTTATTTCCTGGGTAATTCCTTCAATTCCCAGGGAATTCCTATAATTCCGTATTAATTCCTCTAATTCCAAATAAATTCCTCTAATTCCTTATTAATTCCTCCTAATTCCTAGCTAATTCATGCTAATTCCTACTCAAGTGTACAACTAATTCCCAAGTGATTAACCCCTCGGGTTTCGAACCCGACTCTCTAAATTGTGGAGCGCGCACGTTACCCCTACTCTATCAGAGCTGTTGCTTACACACTATTATTTTCAAGATATGAATAACATACATGGTACTTCTACAATTTTTCTTAATTTATTCTAATATTACACTTATAAATTGACTGATTTGAATTGAAATCTATAGAAATAGTATCCCCGGATAAGCATGCAAAATTTCATCTTAATATGTTGCACTGGGGAGATACTATTCACAATTAACTAATTTTACATGTTAATCGCCCATGTGTCGGTCGGCCTAAGACACCCGGTATATATATATATATATATATATATATATATATATATATATATATATATATATATATATATATATGTGTGTGTGTGTGTGTGTGTGTGTGTGTGTGTGTGTGTGTGCGTGTGTGTGTGTGTGCGTGTGTGTGTGTGTGTATGATACTGGAAAGAGCTAATATAATTTAAAAAATCGAATGTGGCCAGCACATTACTTTCCGTCAGTTCTATGTATTTTATACAATTTCAATACACAGTTTCTTGCGAAAGATTCTATATTTCCAGTACAGTACCTTATCCCAGTTCTATGTATTTTGTACAAATTCCATACCGAAAGTTTCTTAGAATGGATTGTATATTTGTAGTAAAATTACAAACATATTCAATCGCACTTGACATTGACATCTGTCTATCAGAATTAAATGTGAAAGAATGATATTTAACCGCGTTTTTCAAGAAAAACTGTTAAAATCTTCAAATGAGGGTACTTGCGGTCGACCAATTATAACCAAAATCTAATCAGCTCTTCATATAGATGTAACGAAGAGGAATACGAAAGAATTTTAATTTTTTGGAGAAAAAATCGTCACACATACACACAGACTCTAAAACGTGGTTATTCATCAAAAACTCACCACCGAATTTTTTGACCAAAGACAATACCTTCCTTACCTAAAGGTGACGGGAAGTAAAAATTCTTATAGACAGATGTCAATGTCAAGTGCAATAGACATAGTATGTTTGTATTATAATTTTACTGCAAATATAGAATCAATTCTAAGAAACTTTTTGTATGGAAATTGTACAACATACATAGAACTGAGGGAAGGTAATATACTGGAAATATAGAATCTTTCGCAAGAAACTGTGTACGGAATTTGTAAAAAATACATAGAACTGACACAGGCACCGGACAGCTAAATGAATGTGCTAAAACACTATCATAGTTCCAGGATGCAAACTGTAGAGGTGCGACAATTATTAAATTTTAAGAAAATTGATTAAGTCGCTTTGAGTACAAAACATTTTGCAATATTTTGTATTGTAGAGTCACATTAGTCATCACACATGTCATTGAATGTACGCTTTAACATATTTAATTATTTGGTAATTCAATTTATAACAGTTTATGGTACAAAATATTAATCGATTAGTGCTTAGTATGTTTGTATTATAATTTTACTGCAAATATAGAATCAATTCTAAGAAACTTTTTGTATGGAAATTGTACAACATACATAGAACTGAGGGAAGGTAATATACTGGAAATATAGAATCTTTCGCAAGAAACTGTCTCTATGGAATTTGTATAAAATGTATAGAACTGACAGAAGGTACTGTGCTGGCCACATCAGATTTTTTAAAGTTAGTGTAATATAATCATCAATTTTTGCTACATTATCGTCGGTGGTTCCAGGTCTTAACGGCCCTCCTGAAAGCGTGTATTCTATTCATATATCTTTGGTGTCAAAATGATTCGTCAATATGTTGCTGTCAAACACATACTATGCGTCCAATATGAATAAAAAAAACTTCACAGAGCATATTACCAACGTGATAAAAAAATGACAGTCATTATTTTTCGATTAAATCTCGTTAAAATAATTTTAGTTTGTAAGTACTTAATTTTAGTATGTCTGGCAACATTTGAACATGTAACATTTAAGTGTCATTATCATTACTATTGATTATTTGCATATGATATTAGTTTATATTATTAAATATGACTTCATTTTATATGATTGAGTGTAACATAGTCATTAAAGTAATTGCGTATTTCCAATCGTTAAAGTTAATAATAAATGTTAACGTTACCAACATACCCATATCAAGTATCAAGTCAATACAAATGAACATTTCATGTTTTACCCTATAACGTATTCAGCACATATATGGGTTACAGAAAAATTCATTTATAAAGTATCAAATGTACAATATTTTGAAATGTACACAGAACTTGCATTTGTTAAAATAAAAATAACGCGCACAATTCAAAAAATGAGAAATTAAATTAAAAATAGACTAGCAAATTCATGAAAACATGACAAATACACTCAACGGTAAAAAAGTGAACGACTGAATTTAAAGGTGGAGAGAAAGCATTGAGGATGATCCAACACAATACCACCCGCCATTTACAGCCCAAGTCACAAAAAAAAATTAATCCTTATTTTTGGATTAGCGAATTTTGACAGTTTACTTCTTAAAATATAGTCTAATCTAATCCAAGTAACTACCTTTTTTTAAACCCCTCAACAGGATTAAATCCCAATTACACAGTAGGTTCATATTCACACACATCCATGCCTTAGTGGTATTCGAACCCAGAGCCAGAGCCCCGAGCGCTCTCATGACTCATGAGGCGTTGCTCTAAACATTGAGCCACCGGAGATATAATAAAATAAAGATTAAATTTTAAATACCGGGATAGAATAGAATTCACTAATCCAAAAATGACGATTAGCTTAAACATTTTTGTGAATCGTTAATTTTTATTAATCTAAATACATACCTACATATTTACTTATTCTGGAAACTGTATTGAATTAATTTTCTATTGTTCTATTTACTTTTTTCTTTTTAAAACGTTATTAATATTGTTTTGAAATGATTAGTTCTTTGATAGTGACACTTATCTGTCAGTTACATACATTTGAATAACTGTGTTTTATTTGTTTAAAGCGTAGGCTCTGGGATTTAAATTACAGACAGTTTTATAAATTTACCCATAAAATATATTAAAAAAGTATTTTTATATTTTGCGTTCATAATGAAGTCATTACGATACGCAATTGCGTATAGTAATGACCTTCATTTCGATACGCAATTTTTCGTTTTAGACGGTTGGTACTAAATGACGTTTCTTTAACCCATTTTTACCTAATTTATTTTTAGTTAATTGACAATTCATTTTAATAATATAATGTCGAAATTATTATTTTTTTTTATTTAGGGAAGATTATTTACATGAAAATGTACAAATGGTTACAAATATAATCTTAAATTGAGTAAGTAAATGTTATTGTAGAAGGCGCAAAATATAAAAAATAGTATAAAGAACTCATTTTATAAGACTTTCTTTCGCACTTGTCAATTAGAAAACGAGCGTTAGCGACGTTTTCTAAATTTTGACGCGTGCGAAAAAACATGTCTTATAAAACACGTTCTTTAATATACTATAATGCAAATCTGTAGAAAATTTAATTAATCTCGAAAAAATAACATTTAAAGATATTTTTCGAAGAAAAACTATTTTGAGCTTCTAGTAAAGTGCCATTTCCGGTTATCCGATTTACACTAAAATCTAATGGGCTCTTTCCATTATAGAAAAGTTCGAAATACAAGGTTTCAAAATTTTCTGAATGATAGTATTTGAGTTAGAGTGGAGGATCCACACACACATACACACAGACATCATCGTAAAATGTTAAAATTGGATTCTAGGGACCTTAAAACGTGGTCATCCCTATACTTCCGTTACCAAGCGTAGCGGGAGGTAAAAATTCTGATAAACAGATGTCAATGTCAAGTGCGATTGATGTAGTATGTTTGTGTTATAATTGTACTGCAAATATAGAATCCATCCAAGAAACTTTCTGTATGAAATTTGTACAAAATACATAGAGCTGAGGGAAGGTAATGTACTGGAAATATAGAATCTTTCGCAAGAAACTGTCTGTATGGAATTTGTAAAAAATGCATAGAACTGACACAGGCACCGGACTACTAAATGAATGTGCTATAACACTATCGTAGTTCCAGGAAGCAAACTGTAAAGGCGCGACAGTGTGCAATATTTTGTATTGTACAATCACATTAGTCATCAAACATGTCATTGAACGTACGCTTTAACATCTTTCATTATTTGATAATTCAATTTGTAACAGTTTATGATACAAAATATTGTTCATTTAGTGCTGCCTTCTATGTGTTAGGCCGCGAACTTTTAAATCTAAGAAAATTATGAAGTTAAAAAGTGTCTCACTATCTCTCCACTACATGGAGTTGAAAGTGAAAAAAGAGCAGTTCTTATTGTTAAAATTTCTCCGTCCTTCCTCTATGCACTGTCACATCCTTCGCGCACAATGAGTAGGAAATTGTTGTTTGTCGTGCCAGGTATGCCCCATTGTCGCCGCCTATGAAGTGTGTTGACCCACCTCATCTTGACTACGTCCTGCTACTTCATGCACTGACCCCTGCCCCTCCCTTCATGCAGCGTTGCCACGTCGCTGAAGAAGTAACCGGCATTAGAAAGATGGCGGAAAGAGGTTAACGCTGTTTGAAGATGTCAACACCGGATTAGCGCTTTATAGTACAAGAAGAATAGAATGGATAATTGAATAAAGATTTATTAATACGTTCACTGCGTTTAGATTACTTTGTATTAATTTTTTTTTCAGCTTAGCTAACAGATAAATTAACAGACAGTTTATCCAGATGAAAATGGGGCTTTCAAATCGTATATTTATAGAAGACAAAACCAGTAACAAGATATAGGAGCTAAAAGGATGACGGTCCAAACATTTTTGTCAGTGGCGGATTTAGCGGTAAGCAGCGAGACACTTGCTCCCTAGGCCCTCGGCCGAAAGGGCCCTCGGGCCCATGTCTGAAATGGGCTCAGGTCCCCATCAAACAAAATTTACAAATATAGTTTTATTAGACGAGCAAAATCAAAGTATTCAGATTGATATGTCATCATCATTACCGATATCTACGTACAAAGCAGATTGGCACACCCAGCAATGGGTAATATGCCGTGATGATATATTTATTTTATTTATTTATATTACTCGTTAAAATTAAAATAATATTGATGCAATTTAACCATAAATAGATTTAGTTTCTAGTCGCGAATGTGAAGTGCTCATTCTTCATAATTAATATGCCGCGTGTAGGGATGTATTCGATCTTTAGCTTTAGCCTAGCCCGATTTCGAGGTGGTTTTTGAATCGGGCCAATTATCTTTTTCGGGCTGACCATTTGGCGAACCGCGTCAGACTTACCATCTTGGCCCGGCTCGAAATAATCGAAAAAAAAATATAGTTAAATTACATGCATATTTTCTTTAATATTTTGATGAAAATCGATGGTTTTAAACAGGATCACAATGATTTAATAACATCGTTGTTAAAAACAGAATAGGGCTGTTGCAAAAAAAAATATATGCCATCTAAGTATTAAATTTAAAAAGATATTATTTAAATAGCCCCGAATTTGAAAATGTCACCAAATATCCATTAAATATGTTACAATTAATTTTTGAAATTTGGATATTTTGAAAAGGTCTGAAACAGAATGTGACGTCACAACACATACATCTTCATCGGCTCCAATTGGTCTCCTATAGTGTCAATTCTTTGTGTTATGATAAAAATTCGGTAAACTGTCCGACTTAGCATGAGTATATTCTATATTAGTCATTATTACCCGTTTATAATGGAAAATGACAGCGTCAAATGTCAAATTAGTAGTTTGTTATTAACATGTGACAAACTATCGCCAGTCTCATATTTATCTAAATAACAAGAATAAATGTAGGTGATGGAAAAACTGTTTTTCTATTGGCTGTGAATAACGTAATGTATGCGCTTCTCTACAACACAAGAGTGGCGGCTTGTTTTTCATGACTATTTTTGGCGCCAATATTCGTATTTAATTCTTTATGAAAACAACAACAAATTATTTAAAAAATAATTATGGGTTCGAATCCCACTAAGGCATGGATGTGTGTGAACCCACTCTGTAATTGGGATTTAATCCTGTTGAGGGGTTTAAAAAATGGTAATTACTTGGATTAGATTAGACTATATTTTAAGAAATAAACTGTCAAAATTAGAGTAAAATTCGCTAATTCAAAAATAAGGATTAACTTTATCTTTTTTGTGACTCGGGCTGTAAATGGCGGGAGATATTGTATTGGCCACATCAGATTTTTTATTCTGGAGTCGATCTTCGAGTCTGGTTGCCGATTTTTTTTCTCGAGTCGAGCCAAACCTCAAAACCTGACCCAGCCTGGTTCGAATACATACCTATTGGAGGCAGTAATCCGGTAAATGTAAAAACCAAACTTTTCAATTTCTGAGAACAATTACAAATCAAGAACTTAAAGAATATTATTTCTAACCACAGAATATTGTTCAATCTTACTCTTTTCATTGTTGAAAAATGTTTCTTATTTCGAATGAACTTTTCGTTAACTTATTATATAAATCATTTAGATAAGATAATAAAAAATAGGCCCGAGTTTGCGCCCTTGGCCTTTTTCCATAAATCCGCCACTGATTTTTGCTTAATACCTACTCGACCCATCTGTGGTTATATTAATGTCCAATCTGCATTTTGGATTAACATTGAATACAATATCTTAATTAAAAAAAATAAGATTTCAAACTTTAAAATTTGCGTATTTATTGACATTGTGACATTCATTCCTGGTTCCTCATATTATGGCTGCTTTATGATGGATTTAATTTATAAATTTAGATTTAGAAAATTAATTTTGAAATTTACGATTTACCTTATTGGTTAATAGTGAATTTAAAGATATGAAATACGCCCAATCAACTTATATTGGGTCACGTGGTTAACAAATGGGATGACAGTTATATGATATTTATAACTTTTATCATAATCAATCTGCATTGTTCTACAGATAATATTAATAATATATCCATATTTTTTGAATCCATTTGTCAAATCAAAATTAAAATGTTTCATTTTCCCAATCAAAATCATTGTTTGAAATACTGTGAAATGATTGGACGCATTCACAAATTTATATTTAGAACATAAAATATGGTGATATTTTAAATGTAAATTCTGAATCATAAATTTCTTAAATTCATCATGAACCGGTAAAAGCAGATATGTATTATTTATATTATAAATGTAAATTCGTAAATCTAAATTTGTAAATTAAATCCATAATAAACCAGCTATTAGTCATATTTTATTGCTCTTTTGAAAACAATAAAAATGCCACATAAAACGTTTGTGAATTCTTCTTATTCATTACTATCAAATTAAGGAAGTTAAGTCAAGAAAATGAAGTAAAATACAACATAATTACGTGAAGTTAGTTTTGTTGAAAATTTTTAATTTACGGAAATGGTAAGCTAAATTACAGCAGTTTCTAGAGAAACAAAACATAAAACCGTCTGTATTGTGTGTAGGAAGTACAAATTGAGACGCCATTATCCTCATTTCAAAAGCAAACGCTCATAACAAAGGCCGTAAACAAATAATTGGACAGCAGTGTAACAAATCTCTCATTTTCCCAAGTTTTTACGAAATCCAATCCGTAACAAAATAAAAAACAGTCAATTAACACTCGAATGCATCTTACGAGTTAATAATCTTTGCAAAATTTCCACCTGGCTGGTCGTTTTCGTCCGAAAACCGCACAAGTGTGCAGAGACTTGAACGCTGAGTTAGGCTACGAACACGAACGGTCAGTACCACGTTACAAGAAATGGAGGAAAGGAGGGAAGCAACGGCAACGGCCAACCGGTTGCTGTTGCTGCAGACGACAAAAAACACGCGGTGTTGCCAGCTCTTCAAAACACCTGCCAGCTGCCTGGAAAATTTAAATGCCCGGTCGAGCAGCACGTTGCGAGAGACCGAGAGAGCAACGGTTTTCAAAGACACGGATTGAACAGGTGTCCGTGTCCTCAATAGAGAGCAGATTTTTTATGAGATTTGCACTCTCGCGCCATTTTCTGCAGATGAAGAAAAGCTAAAAATTATGTTTCTGTAAACAGATTTCGATAATGACTATATATTTGAAAACTTTTATTCTTCACAAATTTCTCCTTAACATGTTCACTGCAGAGAAAAAAAATCTGGTGTGGCCAACACAATACCTCCCGCCATTTACAGCCCGAGTCACAAAAAATATAAAGTTTATCCTTATTTTTGGATTATCGAATTTTGACAGTTTATTTCTTAAAATATAGTCTAATCTAATCCAAGTAACTATCTTCTTTTAAACCCCTCAACAGGATTAAATCCCAATTACACAGGGAGTTCACATTCCCACACATCCATGCCTTAGTGGGATTCGAACCCAAAGCCCCGACGGCACTCATGACATGAGGCGTTGCTCTAACCATTGAGCCACCGGAGCTATAATAAAATGAAGATTAAATTTTAAATACCGGAATAGAATAGAATTCACTAATCCAAAAATGAGGATTAGTTTAAACATTTTTGTAAATCGTTAATTTTTATTAATCTCTAAATACATACCTACATATTTACTTATTCTGGAAACTGTATTGAATTCCTTTTCTATTGTTCTATTTACTTTTTCTTTTGAAATGATTAGTTCTTTGATAGTGATATTTATCTGTCAGTTACATACATTTGAATAACTGCGTTTTGTTTGTTTAATTTTTATAATAACATTACTCTCGAAAAAATAACATTTAAAGGTATTTTTCGAAGAAAAACTATTTTGAGCTTCTAGTAAATTTTCACCAAAATCTAATGGGCTCTTTCCATTACAGAAAAGGTTCGAAATACAAGGTTTCAAAATTTTCTGAATGATACTATTTGAAAATTAATAATAGATGGAGTCTAAGGTTAAATATAACTAAAACTATTATAATTACCCCTTAACCTTAAAATTAATTTTAATAAAAACTAAATACGTATTTCGAGAACTAAGTTCTCATCATCAGTAGTACAACAAGGGAAAGTTAGACAGAGTAGTCAAGATTACTCAACATGTCAACCATGCCAGAGGTCCTAACAACTCAGAGTTTTAGTGATACTATTTGAGTTAGAGTGGAGGATCCACACATACATACACACACATACACACACTTACACATACACACAGACATCAACGTGAAAATGTTAAAATTGGATTCCAGGGACCTTAAAACGTGGTCACTTACCGAAATCTCGATATGCGATTTTTAAATCGATCCCTATATCTCCCTTACCAAGGGTAGCGGGAGGTAAAAATCTGATGTGAACAGCACATTATCTTGCGTCAGTTCTATGTATTTTATACAAATTCCATACAGTCAGTTTCTTGCGAAAGATTTTATATTTGCTGTACATTACCTTCCCTCAGTTCTATGTAATTTGTTTAAATTCCATACAGAAAGTTTTAGAATTAATTCCATATTTGCAATATAATTATAACACATACTATGTCAATCGCACTTGACATTGACATCTGTCTATCAGAATTTTTAAAATTATATTAGCTGTTTCCAATGTTATTGCATAGCTGGCTGCATTATGAAATTTAATTTCTTTATAATTTTTTAACTCAATATCCATTGAATATGAAGTATAAAATATAATCAAATCGTATAGAGAATAAAATATTCTGTAATATTTGTAATAACATTAAATGTGAAAAAATTATATTTCACTGCGTTTTTTCAAGAAAAACTGTTAGAATCTTCAGAAGAAAAAATTATAATTTTTAGAATTGTAGTGTTGGAGTTATCGTCGGAGAAGAAATCGTCACACACACCCACACATACATACATACATACATACATACATACATACATACATACATACACACAGTCATACAGACATCATCGCAAAAATAGTAAAATCGTATTCTAGGGACTTATACATTAAAAACTCGCCATCGATTTATTTGACCAAAAACAATAACTTCCTTAGGTACCTAAAGGCATGACGGAATGTAAAAAATTTACAATTTGTTTAAACAAACAATAGTAATAGTGTCATTACTAAAAAAATAAATACGAAAATGTATGAAGCGTAGCAATCCTCATCGAGTGTGGTTATTTATGTATTTTCGCTAAGCGCCAGTTGTTGAAAAAGTCGATAGTGCAACCGATGAGGCATCAAAACCAAACGTTATTTATAGTTTGTGAAATGATGCATGCTATTGAAAATCCGCCATCTCTAAAGAACAAAGTGTTTTAGCTCATCTCATTAAGTTGGAAAAAATCAGGATATTCTTTACCTGGAGTTAATTAGCAATTTAAAAATGTAATCGACTGCGGCGATTTCAGGAACTAATTCCGATGCTGATGGGCTTTTCACGGCCCGCCCCAAACGAAATTACCAAAAATTATAGAGCGGAGGGTTAGAAGTTAGATGATGACGGCGCCCAGGATTGGCCTCACGAAACAAATGCCTAACGGATAAGACTCGGAACTCCAACGATGTCGGCGATTGTTCAACGGAAGCGGCAATAATTACTACAACGAAATTCAGTTTGTTTAATAAATAAATATATTATCACGGCGTATTATCTATTGCTGGCCAGTCTATTGTGTACATGTATACCGATAATTCTGATATTTGTACCGTGCATGCGTTTACCAGGTGTAACACGAGGGGGTCTCCTAAGCTGATGATACTAATACTGCTTACTCATACTGCTTCTTACTGACTGGTGACATACACTTAAGCTACGTTTCCAGCTCTTAACATAGTCACTGTTTTAGTCTTTGTTTTTGTATTTTGTCTTATGTTTTTGTTAGAAGATATAGGCCATTTCCAGCTGTTGACATAAGCGCAGTCTTAAAGTTTTTGTACTTATATTGTTTGTTCACTCAAAAAAGGAACACATTTATAAAACTCTTTACAATGCTTCAAAAATTATATAGTTATTAATGATATTAATGATGAGTAGTAATCATTACTCAAATTAAGTAATAATGTAATTATTTTGTATAATTCCAAAGCACGAAATTAATATGGTGAACGAACTACAATATTTCTAATATTCCACTTTAAATTTCAATATTGTCTGTATATCCATAAGATATGATATAATTTTATTTGTACTTATAATATAAAAAATATGATTTTTTTTCTTTCTGTTGTCCATATTTATATTATCTCAACACAAAAATAATAACATAACCACCAAAATAATGACAGATACAACGCGTAGAACTACTGCGCAACATAAAAAGAGATAGCGCTTACATCACTTATCTCTTTCCAACAGAACAGCGACAAAGACTATGACGAAAGTATGAAGCATGCAAACTTTGTGTTTATGCGCTATGACAAAGACAAAGACTAAAGACTAAAACTGGAAACGCTCAAGCCATTATACGTATGACAAACTTTCAAGGTTATGACAAATAACATAGTCATAGTCTTTGTTTTTGTATTTTGTCTTATATTTTTGATAGAAGATATTGGCCATTTCCAGCTGTTAACATAAGCACAGTCTTAAGTTTTTGTATTTATAAATGTTTGTTCACTCAAAAAAGGAACACATTTATAAAACTCTTTACAATGCTTCAAAAATTATATAGTTATTAATGATATTAATGAGTAGGAATCATTACTCAAATTAAGTAATAATGTAATTATTTTGTATAATTCCAAAATAACATTTGAAATAAAGCTTGAAATTAATATGGTGAACGAGCCACGATATTTCTAATATTCCACTTTAAATTTCAATATTGTCTGTATATCCATAAGATATGATATAATTTTATTTGTACTTATAATATAAAAAATATGATTTTTTTTTCTTTCTGTTGTCCATATTTATATTATCTCAACACAAAAATAATAACATAACCACCAAAATAATGACAGATATCATACAACGCGTAGAACTACTGCGCAACATAAAAAGAGATAGCGCTTACATCACATCTCTTTCCAACAGAACAGCGACAAAGACTATGACGAAAGTATGAAGCATGCAAACTTTGTGTTTATGCGCTATGACAAAGACAAAGACTAAAGACTAAAACAGTAGCTGGACACGCTCAAGCCATTATACGTATGACAAACTTTCAAGGTTATGACAAATAACAAAAACAGTGACTATGTTAAGAGCTGGAAATGTAGCTTTACACTTTTCACTGGATGAACACGTACAATACGATTTACGGACGTGGTCAAATACTTGTGATTTAATAATTAACTAAACTAATGTTTTATTTACATGGTTACATGCCGTAACCCAGCGGGCGGGCGTTTAGCACGCGCCCCAAAACTAAAAACACTACATGTTCCGACAATAACAAACGTCTGCACGACGCGACGAACTAATCTAGACCCTCTAAAACAAAGCGCTATCTTCAGGACAGGATTATCTTAGGGGTACAGGGTGCATAGGCTGGGGCATTCAAGGTCACGCACGTATACATAATAATTTCTAGACTTAATGGTCAACAAATAAATGTCGTGATTATAATACGCTAAGAATATCTAAACTGAATTTTGACATTTATAACTTAAATAGATAAACAGAGTTAAAATATGATTACTGAAACTATGTGGTAGAGAGTGCACCACAGGAGTCAGTTCAGATTATTGCATGTTATAAATTAATAAATTAAAAATCTCGTTTCGTTCTAAGTGACAAAAGTTTATTTTGAAAGTAGTTTGAAGCGTTGGTGTTAGGTGTATGATGATAGTTCCAAACATTATATGTCCCAAGACAGAGATATTTGTTGTTTTCTCCCATAAATAGTTTATAAAATGGAAAATAAAGAAAAAATAGTGTTTCTGAATATGAAAAGTTTCCTTGTATTTCGAAAGACACAATAATTATTTTTATATTTATGTAATCGACTCGGAGGTTGCGCGGGTTTGTGTATATCTCACTGTGGCATCACACGAACCATATAACTCAAAAAATTTGACTCTGTCGGGTCTAGCAATAAAACTAATTATGACAAAGCGGCATATTGCCGCTTACTACTTGTATTATAACATTGAATATCAACGCCGCTCTGTTGAAATTCTTGGGTTCGCCACCTACTGTGAGTCCTAGAGTATAGTACAATAATCTCACTGTTCCTTGAACATAAATGCTATTTTTGTATGCTGCTTACTAGACCCGACAGAGTCAAAGTTTTTGAGTATAGTTGGATTCCCGACTAGCGAATGAAAGTTGACATTTAAATTATTTTATAGATGTGGTTTCTTTTGAAACCATAGAAAAGAATAGAATTTTACGAAATATGAAGGTATGAAATTTTTGCATGAATCCAATTAAATACTGGACTACGAAAGCACAGAAATACATTACTATGTCTGGTTGAAAATAGATGGCCGACTAAGATAAATGAATATCAAAACAGGGGTGCGTTTTTTTCGTTTATGTTCATTATAACAAAATATTTTAATCTTTAAACTATTTAGTTTGGCAATTCTATGAAATAGGATAATTTTTAATTTCCTCTAACAATAATTCCAACTCGAGAGTTTCTTACACCTAAGACAAACGAACTAGAATTTGCGGTATTAATTTTTTTAAATACATCCCTGAATCCTGTTGCTTCAGCCATTTTAAATGCTTCCTGGTATTGTATTGACTACAATTCTAATCTTCTGTAACGAAATACACAAGGCTCAGTTTCCTTTCAAATCAAATGTAGGGAACTGTTAAAAAAAACCTATTAAATAATCTAAACGTCAACTTTCATTCGCTAGTCATACTATACCAAATTCTGCGTATAAAAGCTCACTGGCATACCCAAAAATGGATAATAAGTTGTAATAATATTTTTATTTTTACAATATTTTAAAACCTTTTTGCGCCACTGTCAATCGGAAACTAAAAGTAAAAATGCTTTGGTCAAAAGCAATATACCAATAATATTTATTGAAGGTTGCAATGGGACATTAGGTTTTATTAGAATTTGCCAGGTTTCCAAATTTCTGGGCAACCTACTTTTACCTTCTACGAAATATTTGGTTTTAAATTACAGGGTCGTTTTGTACTTTAGGTATATTGTAAGTAAATTCTAAAAATTGTATATGTTTTTACGGCAGTAGGTTCAGTAATAACTGTAATAAGTTTGCCAAAAGAGAAAACAAATGTGTATTACTGCTACAAAGAAAAAATAAACAAGATTATAATCTTTTCTTTGAAGGTCTTTGAAATGATAATGCAGTTTCCTCATTCGTTACGTAACTCTGTATGTAGGAAAACTGACGCAAGAGTAAGAATAATCATAAGATTTTTATAAGATGTCTTTGTTGGACTCCTACAGCCTACAGTGGATGTGCATAATATATTCGTATTGCTTTCTGAATTATCAGATGTATGTGGTTGCTATAATTTTCGCCTTTTAGTCCCTCTAGAAACATTAAGATTAAAACACATGGTTCATATTTTTTACCTCCCGTCACCTTTAGGTAAGGAAGGTATTGGCCCATATTCCGAGCGCACTTTTATAATAAAAGCGCTTCCATGGAGCGCGCTTTTACATTATATTCTTATGAGGAATGTGTTCCATAAAATCGCTTTTATTATAAAAGTGCGCTCGGAATACGGGCCATTGTCTTTGGTCAAAAAATTCGATGGTGAGTTTTTGATGAATATGCACGTTTTAGGGTCCCTAGAATACGATTTTACTATTTTTACGATGATGTCTGTATGTATGTATGTGTGTGTGTGTGTCTGTGTGTGACAAAATTTTGGCCTGCGATAACTCTATTCTGCAATTCCAAAAACTATAATTCTTTCGTATTCTTCTTCGTTACATCCATATGAAAAGCTGATTAGATTTTGGTTATAATTGGTCAATCGGAAGTACCCTAATATTTAACAATTTTTCTTGAATAAATAATGTTAAATATCATTTTTTCACATTTAACGTTATTATAAATATTAAAGAATATTTTATTCTCTATACGATTTGAATGCATTTTATACTTCATATTAAATGGATATACAGTTAAAAAATTATAAAGAAATTAAATATCTTATATTATTATATTACAAGAGGTGGTCTCCTGTGGATCCCTGTACTGCGACTTGTAGATTTATTGTATCCTCCAGATTTACTCCTATTCTAGGAATCCTGTTTGTTTAATAAACTCCAGAGTTTTCTTCAGATCTAAATCTTTTAGCATATTCTGCCCCCAGGATATTATATCTGCTGCTCGTACAGGCTTCACAGTGACATATAAGGTGCTGAGGGGTTTCTTCATCTTCACCACAGCCCCTGCATGTTGGTTCTTGTGTTAGTCCCATCGTGTACAGGTTTTTGTTTAGAAGACAGTGTCCCGTTAGGAGTCCTGTTATTAATCTAACGTCTTGTTTGCTCATTAAGAGTAAACGTTCCGTTCTTTTTTTGGTTGGTTCATTTAGGAAGAGCTTTGAGTGTCTCTCCAACCAGTGATTCTTGTGCCATTGATTCAGCAATGTTTTTATTTTCAGCTTAACTGTCTCCGCTGATTCCGAAAGCCGGAATCTGGTCCTGTGAAAGGAAAACTTATCCCTTTCTTAGCCAGACTATCTGCTACTTGGTTTCCTTCGATCTCTGAATGCCCGGGTACCCATATTAATTTCAGTTTGTTCCTCGCTCCTAGTGCATTTAATCTGTGGATGCACTCTAGAACAAGTCCAGATTCTACCTCACAGGATTCTATTGCTTTTAGTGCGGCTTGGCTGTCTGTTACTATAGAGATTCTTCTGTGGCTCTCTAGTATGCTATAATTCTGGAAACAGCTGCTATATTAAGATAATTTTGATTGAAAGGTGTCAGTGTCAAGTGCAATTGACTCTCGCAATTATTCAAAGTATGAAGACAAAGCAAAAATTTTAAGCGAGGGTGAAGTTAGCGCTGTTGCGAGAAGTGTAAAAAGTAAGAAGGGAGTTGGCAGACCGTAGATGAGTTGTTAGGCGTTTTGGAGTGCGGGGATTCCCAGAGTTTTTTATTTAATGCCAGGGTTGCGATTGGCGAAACTGAAATTGTACTAACATTATAAATCAAATTGTACTAAAATCACTTGAATATTTTTTACATGTTCTAACAAAAAAAAGAAATAAATTATATTATACATACAAAATATACAAAAAATAAACGGCACCTATAGCAAGGGCCACATTGGCTATACCCTAGTTTTGGGTTACGGTACTAGATTTATAAGGTAAGTTCAATCCGAGAAAGAAGATCACAGGAGACTTTAACACATGTTTTCATGCTGTAAAAAACATATCTGTCTTTATCTAACACATGATTGTATTAAATCTAGTTCACTTGGCCTTAGGCGGTTTTCTTCTAACCCCCACCCCACAGCATTATTGCAAAATTATTTTTATATAATTATCTACGCCCTTGGCTAGAGCACCCATACATATTTTCAAAAACCGGCGCCTATGTTTTCCACCGTCTACCTGATATTCTTATTCTCTACTGTTCTTGCGACTTCGTACAGAGTTATATTAGAACAACTTCTCTCCTTGTTATTATCTATGCACACAGCGTATTAAGCAGGCATAAGGTACGAAAGTTTTTAATTCTTGCCTCGTAGTGTAAACACCAAGCTACGTCGTCTGTTTGATGTTTATATGCCGAGCATACCTTCCGAAACAATAGATGCATTAATTATTCTTCTTCATCAGCCCGGCCGTGGATGGAACAATGGAACATCGCGGGCGTTACTCTTTTATCTTCCATCCTTGAAGTTCCATCCTTATGCTTGTTTTCCCTCAATGAGTAATACTTTTCTGCAGTCTTCCAGTTCTCCAGTTTGATTTCGCTAATCTTGCATGTGTCCAGGGTGGTAACACCAACTTTTTTATTTTCTCTTGGTTTTGTTATATGCCATCAATATACTTACGACTTTTTATTACTTTTCTTTTATTATTCTTTTTTCCTTTTTGCTTTTTTCTTTCAGTAAAGTTACCCTCCATTCATCGATGTACTGTGATTAAACTTCTGTCGTCTACTCTGTCCTGTCCGCATATTGATTTTACAGAACGGGATTTAGGTTACTTTTAAATTTATCAGAATATTTTACCACTAAAGTTTACCATAAACGACTTTAGTGTTTGTAATAGTAAAATTAATTAGTTCACATCTAAATAATGTAAGAAAATACAAACAAACAAAACAAATTTCTTAATATATTTTATTAGTTTTCGAAAACTGTTATTTTTGCCCTCTAGAGAATGTCCTTGAAAGCTGTGACGTCCCAATCACAGACATCAGAAAGAGATAGATAAGAGAGAGACATGATTAGTTTTGACGTTTGGAAGACACATGTTTGGCATCTCAGCTATAGCAGAGAGGTTAGTTATTTATTGTAATGAAAGAGATTTGTGCTCTTCTCATCAGTGTTTTATGTCTGCAATACGTAATTGTTTTGTACCTGGTTGTTTTAATAATTCTGAGGATACGCCTACGAAAATATTTTTTCACGTTCTAAGTAAACATACAATTAGAAAGATGTGTTGTGAGGCAGTGTACGGTCAATATGATGACAATGAAATTACCAAAACCAGAACATTGTATTGTTGTGAAGATCATTTTGATGTAGGTATATTTATAAAATAGCAATTGTAAACGTTTACTAGCAAACTTTCTGTACATTCTCCAGTTGGAATCCGATTGGACATATTTTAAATTGATTGGCGGTAATCTAAAAAATTATAAAACAAATCTGGAATAGTCCCAACTATCGTTATTGGTATAGCCAGGGTCCATTTCGACACACTTTAAACTCAAGCAATCACAAATAAAGATACCATACCATGTGGTTGACAATGACAGCAGCAGTTATTATCTGAAACATCTTGTTAAGAGTAACAGGTTCGGGTTTGGTCGGATAATTCCGTCATTAATGTCATTCCGTGAATTCTACGTCATCAGAAAGGAATTCAAGTAATACATACAATTTTTAAAAATTAATTTCTCATTTATTACAAATAATTTTTAAATCGGACCAAGACCAAATATTACATATGAAGTTGAACTTTCAGAAAAAAAAATATGGTACTTTAAAAAATGCGAAAATCTGATGCTGAAACACTTCATTTGGCTTTTGGGGATGAAGCACCATCCAATAGGACAGTTTATAATTGGTTTACCGAATTCCAGCGTGGACGCACCATTATCTGTGACGAGTTTCGTGAAGGTCATCCAACCACTTCTGTAGTTGCTACTAAAGTTGTCAAAATGGATATTTCCGTTGAAATCTAAATTTCGCGATTACAATACTTCCTTTACTATGTACAAGGAAGTAAAAATCTGATGTGGCCAACAAAATACCTCCTTCCATTTAATTATTATTAATTTAAATATATATATATATATATATATATATATATATATATATAAATATTACCCATTGCTGGGTGTGCCAATCCGCTTTGTATGCAGATATCGGTAATGATGATGACATATTTGTACCGTGCGGGCGTTTACCAGGCGTCACCTCACGGGCACTCATTGCTGGCGTGGAGAGTGCACCACAGGGGTCAATTTTTGTGCCATTTAAAATTTGAAATATTTGGCGTCGGTCGGGATCGAACCCGGTTCCCCAGATTCGCGACCAGACACTCAGACACACAGCACAGTATATATATATATATATATATATATATATATATATATATATATATATATATATATATATATATATATATATATATATATGTATGTATATACTTACATATTTAGTTTGCTGGAAACTGTATTAAGTTCCGTAACGTATCGTACCGTAACGTAACGTAAAGAATAAATCAATGCATACATATGTGACAATTTATACAGACGTGAGCTGTAACGTGACGTACCTTGCCGTAACGTGTCAAAAACACAAAGATCGCCAACTTTTATCTTTCTACGTTACGGCACGTTACGGTACGTTGCGATATTACGAAAATTACTACTGCCCTGCGCTATAGTCTGTTTCTGTGTGGCTAATTATGTCAAAGTTGGGATTAATAAATTAAATGGAAATAAATATAAAAAATACTACATTACGAATAGTCTGTCTTGTGTAACTTTGACTGACATAAGTGGCATGTGTCACAGTTTAGATTAATATATTGAATAGAAATATATATGAAATATAGTGCATTGCGAATAAACTAATGAACTTGATAAATACAAATCTGATGTACACTACACTTGTATCGACAAAGCATTGGTATACTTTTTACGAAAACTTACCCTAAAAGTATAAAATAGCCTAGAAAAATCACGCGTTATGATACGTCACACTACGCCACGGCACGGTACGTTACGTTACGGCTTACGCTGTATAAATCCAGCATAAGTTACATACATTTGAGATATGAACTGTGTAACCAAGTAGTTGTGATTGTATGTAACAAAAAAATATGGATTAACGAATAATAATAAAGATTTTCTAAAACTTTTTATTTTATAAAAAAAAATAAAAAATAATGCAGAACCCCATTATCAGTCTTTTGCTTGTACACTGACATGCAATGTATTTGATTCTCACTCTGTTACAAAGAGATTTCTGTAGTCACACATGATCTACTTCCTGAGGTATAAAAGAAAACTTAAAGTAGAAAGTGCCCTATTTGATCTGGTAAAAATTCCAAGATTTATCATTCTTTGTTCGATACGTCGACTACGCTTACAACTCACAACATGTGGGTGTTAAGTTACCAAGAAAAATTCCTTGCGAAAGATCACGTATGAAGTCTCGATTTCATAGCAATCGCTATTGCGACTGGATAAGGTGAACGGGTGAACCACTGCAAACCGGTTTGAGTATAGTTGCACAGAAATGCAATTAATATCAACTATACGACTAATATGACTTTCCTTTGTATCTGGAATAGATTTAACGAACAAGAGTTGCTGTACATTTCATGCTCTTGTGAATAGAAGCCTATTTTTAGATCGAAATTCTTTGGAAATTATCGCTTCGAGCGAGAACCTTCGAACAAAAATTAAGTGTATTGTGTGGGGCATATTAACTGGCCACACATATTGCAAATTATAAGTTTTTTTCAGAGAAAATTATTTTCTTTCAGGCTTGTGGAATTAGCTTCAAACAATGAAACGGTAACCAAGTGCAAAAGAGTAGAATGAGAACATATTTGTAACAACTTCTACTCTATTCCACTTAGCAAGGACTTTGGTGGCGCTTCAAAACCGGTCCGTTTTACACAAATAAATAAAAATAAATAAATATATCATCACGGCGTATTACCCATTGCTGGGTGCAGTGCCGTAACTAGGGCGTGGCAAAGGTGGCGCACGCCACGGGCGCAGAATCTTTAGGGGCGCAAAATTTTAATCATTTATACGGTTTTACATCAAATATTTCCAAAATCTATTTTCTAAATTTAGCAAATAATTATCTACAGATAGGCCAGTCGGCAAGTTGTTTATTGTGGAAATAATTTGTGACAAGCTGGCTTAAATTTTATTCTCTGTTGGTACCTGCAAAAAGACATACTAATTTACCTCTATCGACCCCGGAATTTGCCGCCATCTTGGTTCAAAGGTGCAAAAATGAGTTTTGGCCATTTTTTTGAAATCAGTGGCCCTAATTTTACGAGAATAAAAAATTAAAGCTCGTAATTTCCTGTACATAATAGTGTTTTTACATTTATTGCCTAGGATGACCTCTCAAAGAGTTATCTTAAAATATAGTTAACCAGAATAACAATTTATGATAGAAATTTAAATTACTCAAAAAAATAAGCAATATTAGGTATTTAATACTTAGTATATATCTTGTTCCATTTAAACCATTCACTATTATAGAGAATTGGGCATAGTTTTGAATTCTCTGATTGGTTGAAATTGGAGACAAGAAACAAGTTTACCCAATGTAATTTCGTCTACTTAAAACTGATTCGGGCGCCATCTGCTGAATGTTTTAAATGGAACAGAGTATAGACGATTTTGCTAATGACGGGTTAGCAACAACTTATATTAAATTCCTCTAAAATCGGTTTAGATCATATCATATGAAATTTCGACACGTATTAAATACGTAATATTGTTTACCTTGAATCGTGTCAAAATTTAGAGAGCTAAGCCGATTTACAGATGTTTTAAATTTTAGAAAATGTTCATGTAAGTTTAAGTTGTTAGTAACTTCCGAACCGCTCATCAGAAGTTTATTTTGTTTTTATTTTCTTTATAATATGTAGAGGCGCAAATAAAATGCTCAAAACCCTAGTTACGGCTCTGGCTGGGTGTGCCAATCTGCTTTGTACACAGATATCGGTAATGATGAAATATTTGCACCGTGCGGGCGCTTACTAGGCTTCACCTCACGGGCACTCATTGCTGGCGTTGAGAGCGCACCACAGGGGTCAATTTTGTGCCATTTAAAATTGGAAATATTTGGCGTCAGTCGGGATCGAATCCTGTTCCCCAGATTCGCGACCTGACACTCAGGCACGCGGCCACGAGACCCCAAATAAACAAATAGACCTTATGAATTATTTTATATATAGTATATTCCGTAACTTAACCGCGGTGACCAAGGTTCTGGTTAAGCGTCGCGGATTGTAACCAAAACATAATTTCAGGATCGAGGTTCCATTTCGGAATGTGGTTCCTGAAAGTTTTGGTTACTTTTTCGTGACCACAGCGACCACAATTTTTTGTGGTTGTTGTGGTCATTTTCTTATTTCTTATAATATAATAAATAAAACTGTATAAACATATAATTATTTACGTTAGTATAAAATAGACAAATAGAGGTATGTTGTCACGTATTTCTAATGATGCGGTGGTTCCCTGCTTTACCGACACAAATTAACCAAGATGTTCCGAATCTCAACCACTTTTCCATAACCATAACCTGACCACGTGAACCACAAGGAAACCATAACAACGGTCGTGGGTTAGTTACGGAATATACTAATATCATAAGTTAAAATTTTTACTGACTATTTCACTCATAAATATATAAACCAATCAAAATTCAGGATTCTACCTAGTTACCAAGTTTCACTTCGACAAAACATTGTCACAAAAAAAAATTTCGCACCCTTTTAAGCCAATAAGATGTCGTATTTTTACAAGTAAGTGAGTTTTGATAAGCGAAATTTTTTTGACGTTTTAGAAATATATTGTTTACATACCTGTCAAAGTGTGTATATTTTCAGTGTTATCAGTTTTTATTAAAAACGAGTCGATTCGGACAGGAATCTATTTAAAACGTTGAGAAAGCAAACTGAAACATAATACCTCTACACACAATAAAAATTACAAGATTTTTGTCAAGAAAAAAATTATATAAATGATTACCTGATTTTTATTTTGGAAATAGTCATCCGAATACCATTCGTAGTTAAATTTTATCCTGGAAAAAAATTCCGATTGCTTTACTCGAGCCTGTTGCCAATTTATCTCGTGACATTGATCAAAAATCACTCGTTTGACAACTCGTGATTTTTTTGTCAATGTCACTCAATAAATTGCTAGGAAACCGGCTCTCGTAACAATCTGAAAATTTTTCCGGCAAAAATTTACCACTTATGATATTATATATGAAAAAATTTTCAGATTGTTACGAGAGCTGGTTGCCTAGCAATTTATTGAGTGGTATTGACAAAAAAATCACGAGTTGTCAAACGAGTGATTTTTGATCAATGCCACGAGATAAATTGGCAACAGGTTCAAGTAAAGCAATCGGAAAATTTTTTCAGGATAAAATTTAACCACGAATGGTATTCAGATGACTATTTCCAAAATAAAAATCAAGTAATCATTTATATTTAAGTTTGCTTTTTCAACGTTTTAAATAGATTCCTGTCTGAATCGACTCGTTTTTAATAAAAACTGATAACACTGAAAATATACACACTTTGACAGGTACGTAAACAATATGTTTCTAAAACGTCAAAAAATTTTTGCTTATCAAAACTCATTTACTTGTAAAAATACAACATCTTATTGGCTTAAAGGGTGCGAAAATTTTTTTGTGACGGTGTTTTGTCAAAATGAAACTTGGTAACTAGGTATAGAATCCTAAATTTGGATTGGTTTATAAATTTATGAGTGAAATAGTCATATATAATCATAAGTGGTAAATATTTTCTGAAAAAAATTTCAGATTGTTACGAGAGTTAGTTGCCTAGCAATTTATTGAATGGCATTGACAAAAATTCACGAGTTGTCAAACGAGTGATTTTTGATCAATGTCTCGAGATAAATTAGCAACAGGCTCGAGGCTCGAGTAATGCAATCGGAAAATTTTTCCAGGATAAAATTTAACCACGAATGGTATTCGGATGACTATTTCCAAAATAAAAATCAGGTAATAATTTATATTTTTTCCTTGGCAAAAATCTTCTAATTTTTATTGGGTTTTGAATTTTATATTCTATAATGAGTTTCATAGATCACTTCCCCCAAATACAGAGTGTCCCATTTAAGGTACGAATGCATTGGGATCTCGAAAACCGTAAGAGCTACGAGGTTGGTTAAATTAGACAAAAGTTGCCCCATTAAGAGACCATTTTAATGGTATTTTGTTATTTGCGAAAAAATGCATAGGTCACTAGATACAGGCGAAAATGTAAATTTTGCAGTTTTTTATTTTTGCAAATAACTTCGTAGTGTGAAATTATACTGGATTTTGGTTTGGACATTTTTAGGGCACTTTTTTATGTTCTTTCGACTGGCGATGCTCAATTTTTTTTATCAATGTTGGTTTTCGAGGATTGATGTCAAAGTTTTAATTTTTATATGGACGCCATATTGGAAAGTTACGCCATTGAAAAGAGAATTTTTTTAGCTTTACAATGATATAAAATAGTAATAATTTATTTTCATAATTAACAGAGAAATTAACAAAAAATGTTATTAATACTAAAATTTAATTGAAAAAAGTAAATCGAAGGCTGCTGTTTAAGAAAATAACTATTTAATAAACAAATAATGTTAAAAATACAAAAATAATTTACAAAAACTTTACAATAAATTTTCTATTAACCCACCATTTCGTTCTACGCACTTCTGCGCCCTTCGTTCTGTTCCTTCTATAACTTTTCTCAGCATTCTTGGCCTAATTTGATTTAGAATTCTTACTGTGGCATTTCTTAATTCATTTTCATTCTGATATTCCCGAATAAAAAGTTTATTTTTTAAGTATCCCCATAAAAAAATCTAAACGTGTTAAATCTGGACATCTAGCAGGCCACTTGATTTCGCTGTTGGTCCCTATCCATTGTCCTCCAAATCTAATATTTAAATATTGTACTGTAAATTTTAGTATTAATAACATTTTTTGTTAATTTCTCTATTAATTATAAAGAATGAAAATGAATTAAGAAATGCCACAGTAAGAATTCTAAATCAAATTAGGCCAAGAATGCTGAGAAAAGTTATAGAAGGAACAGAACAAAGGGCGCAGAAGTGCGTAGAACGAAATGGTGGGTTAATAGAAAATTTATTGTAAAGTTTTTGTAAATTATTTTTGTATTTTTAACATTATTTGTTTATTAAATAGTTATTTTCTTAAACAGCAGCCTTCGATTTACTTTTTTCAATTAAATTTTAGTATTAATAACATTTTTTGTTAATTTCTCTGTTAATTATGAAAATAAATTATTACTATTTTATATCATTGTAAAGCTAAAAAAATTCTCTTTTCAATGGCGTAACTTTCCAATATGGCGTCCATATAAAAATTAAAACTTTGACATCAGTCCTCGAAAACCAACATTGATAAAAAAAATTGAGCATCGCCAGTCGAAAGAACATAAAAAAGTGCCCTAAAAATGTCCAAACCAAAATCCAGTATAATTTCACACTACGAAGTTATTTGCAAAAATAAAAAACTGCAAAATTTACATTTTCGCCTATATCTAGTGACCTATGCATTTTTTCGCAAATAACAAAATACCATTAAAATGGTCTCCTAATGGGGCAACTTTTGTCTAATTTAACCAACCTCGTAGCTCTTACGGTTCTCGAGATCCCAATGCATTCGTACCTTAAATGGGACACTCTGTATACTCTTCTTGCTAGAAAATTCCGCACAAATCTTTATATTCAGTAAATTCTACAAAGGACTTTTATTTTGTTAAATAAGTATATGTATTAAAACTTTATAATAAGTTTGACGATATATTACAGCAGATTCAGGCTTCAGTACAACAGGATTATGCATCAAAATGAAATATTTATAAACTGAATAAAACATGGCTATATCCTTAAAGCTCTCTAGTTTCATGAGAAAGAACATCTGTCTTTTTCAAAAAATTACAATTTTAAATCCTACCCCAATATTAATAATTACTAAATCATTTATCTTTAAGTTCATTATCAACAATTAGCTCATCCGCAGCCAGCTTTAGAGAGCGTAATATCAGGAGAATGTAACCAATCACCGAGCAGGAATTCCTAAAGAGATTAACACTACGCTATCGCTCTTAAAGAAACTTAACGCAAAGTATCACAAACTTTTCACGAATCGCAGAACTGGTAGACCATTGGCACGAGTCAGATGAAATAAAAATAATCTGTTGACCAATCAAAGGTAAGATGCAGTCAGGCTTGCAGAAGTTAGCTGTTACATTTTTGCTCCCGATGGCGATTTTTTGTGAAAGTTGTAATTATGGTCGTTTGTAAGCTTACAGAACGAATGAGCAAGAACTGCTCAAATGTAATGTCTTAGTCATAGATCGTGGTTAACTAACATTTTGTAAGAAATGAAATATTAATGTTATTTCCTTTTATATAAAAATGACTAATTGTCGATTTCTCATAATTTACAGAAATGATATTTTGTAGCGTTAAAAACAGATACTGGTAGAAATAACTAAGCAATGAATATGTCAAAAAACTTAGTCACAAATGAGAAAAAAGCAAATAGCAAAATGCTAGTAAAAAGTATAACAGCCGTGTTCCTTCGGGCTGTGATTCGCAATCTAAATGATAAAAGTGATCATGATTAAGAAGAATAATGTTTTTACCTTTCCTATTCGTTATCCCCACTTTCTCATTTTATGATCACTAGACAACCTTCCCCCTTCCCTTCAGAATCAACCTTTTTGAGTGATTCACATGGATTCAGTTCAGAACAAATTGAAAATATACTATTTCGAGCGTAGAAATTTACGAATGTGGTGTTTGTGGCATCAAGGGAAATAAGATTTTTCTATAAAAGCATGTAATGAACCACATAAAGATTTGTTAGAAATAAACATACTTCTTATTCCTTACCAAGAACATTATTTTTTACTTCAATATAATCCATTTTTAATTCTGAATATAACATTACACAGTTGAGTATTTATAAAATAAAGTAGGATAGTTTGCATTAGTCTGCATATGACATTGACATTTGACAGTAGATTGTGTTGTTTTCTTGCTATAATTTTTAAATCCTGTTTCAAAAGGATCACGATTAAATTAATCAGGATTCACAAAATCACACTCACAACCCGAAGGAACACGGCTAACGTATTGTCCTAAAGTTTTGAGAAAATTTTTAGATACCGATTTAAACTCTTTTACAACAATTATCAATAAGTATAACAATTAATATTTAACATTTAAATTATTGATAATGGACCATTATCTTCAATGGCCCTTAATTTTCTTCTGACTTGCCCCGTCATCCTCTGGACAACATCTGGATCGATTTCTCGGATCTTTTGGTAAATGCGACGTCGTAATTGTTCTTCATTCGCAGCTTCTCCATCACTTGTCGTACACTTTTCTGGTCAATATTGACCAAAATTCTTCTATTGGTCGAGTTTGAGGTACATTGGGAGGATTGTCCGATTTCGGAACAAAGTCTAGTTATTCTGGCGTAATGTGATGAAGCTAGATTAGGCCAAAACATTATAACATCATTGGCGTGATGTGTATTTAAAAACTGAAGCAATTTAGAGAGGCATCTTTGAATATAAAGTTGTGCAGTTAAGGCTTCTCCTCGAACACGACCAATGTACGGCTGCGAAATATACCCGGCTTCAGAAATGGCACACCATACTAAAATTTTATCCTCAAATTTAGATTTACCTTTGAACTTAACATTGTCTGGTGTGTTTTGCATGTCATTAGTATAAAAACCATCGTTTCCTTTCATCTCTGCATGGGACAGAGTAAAATATTTCTCGTCATCCATTACAATAAGTTTATGGAGAAAATGAATGCACCTTAACGCACGACAACATCTAGGGATTCTTTCTAATTGGGCCACGGTATATTTTGGTGACTTTCTTATTTTTCGAAACACCACGTCATTTAGAGAAATTATTCTAAAAGTAGTGGTCTTCGAAACATCGAATCTTCTGGCTACAGTTCGTTGTGACACTCCAACATTGTCTTTAACGGCTGCAATTAATCTTTGTTCTCTCATGTGGCTCAAAATTTTTGGCCGACCACTTTTGGGCAAATTAACACAGGGTATACCTTCTTCACAATCTTTTATTGTCCGATAAATTGTTGCCACAGAGATGTTGTGCTCGCGATAAACTACAACAATATCACATTTAGGCATTCGCCCAACAAGATTGTAAATTCCTTTATCTAGTTTATATATCTAGTTTATATGACATTTTGCTTCATCAAATCGAAAAAACTAAGCTGTCAAAATGAAAACAAGTTGATTATGATATTTTGTGTCCAACGACAATTTGATTAAACGTTATTTGGTATAAATGGACTTTCATTTGTATATTTCGCTAAAAACAATGGTTGATTGGATGGTGGCATAAACAACTGAAATTCCGGTTCATCATTTACTCGTATAACTAAAATCTAATCATCTCTTTATATATACAGGCTGTCCCAGGACGAACTTACACTGTCGTTATTTTAAAAACTACTCAATATTATTTTACAAAATTTGGTATCTAGGGGTTTTCTTACATGCCCATTTCAACTAAAATATTCTCAAAGCAGTTACACTTCCGGATTAACCGGAAGTAGACCCTAACTTTCTTATTTTAAATGGAATGCTATATTTTTTGTTTTACCATTGAATTCAGCAGAAAATTTTTTACTCATGATCAACCACTTTCGGCGTAATTTAACTTTATTTGATTTTTTTTTAAGAAGTCAAATTTGGAGATATTACTATAAAATGTCACAAAAACTTGACATAAGGAAACTGTCGCGATAGCATATTGTTTACATAGTTAGGTTGATAGCATAAAAAATTTGCCTTAATAAATGCTGTACGACCGTGATTTCGAATAATTATTGTTAAAGCATAAATAACTACAGTTATTCATTTAGTAAATTATAGGAACAATCCCATTAGACTAACTCCTAACAGTTCAAATGTGAATGCTCTTATTACAGGTTACAAAACTACGACTACAATTGAAGTCTAGTTTTGAACTACGATCGAGAACTGCAAATATAAGGTTACAAAAGTAATTATGGAACAATGGCTCAATCAAATCTATCACAATTTACAAACGTATTTGAGTTAAATGTTGTCTGTAATTTTCTTTTATCAAATTACAATTTAAATGACTTTGTAAAGACAATTACTAGGTTTTGTTTTAGTTTAAATTGAGATCATCTTCTATCATTAAGAAGTTTTTTAAATTTATTTTTTATTTTCAATAGACTCAAATACTCAATTTTTTGGAAGTCTTTGTTATTTATAATGTTGTAACCGATCGGAAAACAAATATTTTCTGGAAAAATTTTAATGAGAAATTGATACTTTATGGTACCTCAGAAATTTCTAAATTCAATAAATGGAGACAAATATAATAAAATTTCAGGCGTGATTGAATTTTAAAGCCAAAGATGGAACTAATTTTATGGAAACAGGTAGGTAAGTAAATATGGGTACTAAAATATTTTTAATTATACTCTGAACTCCACAGACCTAAATATTTATAAAGTATTTGAACAAACTGAATAATAATATTAATAAAAGATGAAGTTGCAGCTATCGTTATTGTTTCGTACAAGATAGTGCTTGTTGAATAACTTTAAAGCAAGAATGACACTTAGGTCTCTTTAAATTTAAGTGTACATAAATGTCAGCTTTTAATTAAACGAGATTGAAAGTGTAACTTTAAAGAGTTGCGAACCGGGACCAATGGTTTCAGCTATACCAATCGTACTTAGATAGTATTTCATAGGCCAATGACCAGTACCACTACATAGCATCCTTGTCATAATTCTAAGGGCCTTTTTCCAGAGCTAATAGCTTTTTGGGGTTTGTCAAAGAGGGTGAAATAAATTTCTTCGACCGACTAAATTCCCGAATGTCTCTCCAATATAAGGCTATGGCTGACATTTTTTGATCTTTTACTTACAATGAATTTTTAAGAATCCGCAAGAAAATTGCCAATTTGGCTCCCTTTTTAGCGAGCTCATCTGCTTTTTCATTGCCTAGAACTCCCTCATGCCCCGGTACACACCGCAAACTGACGTGGTAAGCCACACCCACATTGGTTAATATCTTACGAACGTCATCAGATGAAAGGGGAAGCGGAAATGTAAACATTATATAATTTTTAACGGTTTCAGGATATTATTCCATTGTTTACATGTACAAAAGTAGGCTAGTAACTCAGTAATAACTGTATCTGTATGGTAATATTATTACCATACTGACTTGTCAACAACGGTCTACAAAATGAAAATAAAATGAAAATATAATGCTCTTCATTAGTACATACAGATAACGTTAGCCTATCGTTCTAAATACGGTCACGGTCTACTTTATTCTAAAGTAATAAACATGAGGAGTAAAGCACATAATTCGAATATTTGTCATATTGATATATGTCAAAATAATTGTTCTGTTAACCATAGCAATCTGAAAGTAGCATTAATGAGAAAATTTCAAAAAATGATATTTATCAATAATGTCTTAATTTTCTGAAACCGATAATCTATTGAACATATTGATCATAACAAGTCTTAGATGTCTTAAAATCCACGCCCTACGAGCTCGGATTTCAAACTTACATCTGCGGCAGTTATGATGTGCATAACATTCCTAGGTATGTTAATAGCTATTAAAAGACAATTTTCTCATGAGTAAAGAGTAGTATGAAAAAATTAAAATACGGGTATAATATTTTTACCTTCCGTCACCTTTAGGTAAGGAAGGTATTGTCTTTGGTCAAAAAATTCGATGATGAATTTTTAATCAATAAGCACGTTTTAGGGTCCCTAGAATACGAATTTACTATTTTTACGATGATGTCTGTATGTGTGTGTGTGTGGATGTGTGTGTGTGTGTGTTACAAAATTTTCGTCTGCGATAACTCTAATACTACAGTTACAAAAATTATAATTTTTTCGTATACTTCTTCGTTACATCCATATGAAGAGCTGATTATATTTTGGTTACAATTGGGCAACCGGAAGTACCATAATTTGAAGATTTTAACAGTTTTTCTTGAAAAAACTATGTTAAATATAATTTTTTCACATTTGATGTTATTATAAATATTAAAGAATATTTTATTCTCTATACGATTTGCCTGCATTTTATACTTAATATTAAATGGGTATAGAGTTAAAAAAATTATAAAGAAATTAAATTTCATAAAGTAGCCATAGCTATGGAAACAGCTACTATATTAAGAAAATTCTGATTGAAAGATGTCAGTGTCAAGTGAAATTGACATAGTGTGTTTGTCTTATAATTTACTGGAAATATAGGATCTTTTGCTTTCTATATGGAATTTGTATAAAATTCATACAACTGCTTTAAGGTAATGTACGAGAAATAATAATAATAAATCTTTCATTTCTGCAGATACATTACACTGTATATAGAAAATGTCACAAAATAATAATTTTCTGTATGAAATTTGCATAAAATACATGCAACTGCCGGAAGGTAATGTACAAAAAATAGAATATTTAATTTAGCAAGGAACTTTCCGTATGAAATTTGTACAAAATACATAGAACTGACGGAAGGTAATGTGCTTGCCACATCAGATTTTTTATTATTCTTTCAATTAAAGAAGCATCCCATATTAACTTTGACACACAAGTGAAGGCCCTTAAAACAGCCTGACTCACTGACATATATTGAACGTTGCTTCTTTAAGACTTTTGTTTAGATTTATTTGAACACAGAGATTTATTGCGTTGATTTATGCTTGAAATATAGAGGAACTAGGGCCTATGGATTCGCTCAACAATTGGTGATAATATGAAACGTCACAAGCAAAATTTTGAACTTATTTATACTTTGCTTATTACGTAAAAATTTTAAGTGGTGTTTGTATTGTAAGTGGTATAGGATCCTATTACAAAATGCCGACATTGGTCGTTCTTGCATTGAGTCACAGAAAAATTTAATAAACTTTAATAAAACTATCAATTTCAATAATTCCTTGTTTCATAATCCGGATTTGTGCTTTGAAATTCTTCTCACATCATAACTGCTCTAAATATTTGTTAATCCCGTTATTTATTCTATCTCGTCCGTGTTAGTCTTTAGCCAGTAACCTCGACTTCTGTTGGGTGCGGTCAACTCCGCCCAGGAGAATAAGAACTCGACTCGGAGAACGAGATCAACACAAACTCAAGAAGTGTTTCTTACGTTGGCCATGACTTCCTCTAGCTCTAGCCGTCAGCCATCATTTGTCATTATATCATCGCCCTCTTTCTAAATCACGTCACACTATCATTGTATTGTCGCTCGGTAATTTGGAAACAAAAGACTTCCGCACAATCGCCGGTGGAGCCTATTAGTTCATAGGTTACTTGATCTGTTCGTGACTAAAATGCCGTGACGCAAAATCTGATTATGCAGCGTAATTAGTTTTTTTTTCTGGATTGGTATTGATGTTAAGTCAAGAATGGAATGAAATAATTATGGAAATGTCGGGAAACATGAAATTCTGGAAAAATTCCTAACAATACCTACAAGTTTCTTTGGATTATTAAAGTTATATTATGTAGGTTCAAACCACCGAAAGAAAAATAGCATTCCCTCCTAAGGTAGGTATACCGGGTGGCGCACAAGGCAATTAACATGGGCATAGGCAATTAACATGGGAAAACAGTTTTTCCTTGCGCGTTGCCCATACCCTGTACTATTTTTGCACCACCGGTAGAAGAAAAATCTGTCATCTTTGATAATTCTACGAATTAAAGAAATTAGTACCTAATCTTTGAGATTGACTTCTTGACAAACAGACCTTTTTTATAAACTTTCATTTCAAGAATTTTGATTTTTTGTCTTGTTTTTAAAATGAAATACCAAAAATATAGCGAAAGACCATAAGAATTTGTTGGTTTTAGAAAACCATTCTCCTCATTTGACATTTGGCTGGTGGTATAAACAAGTGATTAAGATTAATTGAGTAAATACTTTAGATAAAATAATGAGCCGGTTTCACATTTTTTAAAAAGTATTTTAAATGATTGTTTATGCAATTATTTTCATAGTAATATAAAAAATCTGATGTGGCCAGCACATTACCTTCCGTCAGTTCTATGTATTTTGTACAAATTTCATACAGAAACTTCCTTGCTAAATATTATATTTCTTTTACTTTACCTTCCGGCAGTTGCATGTATTTTATGCAAATTCCATACAGAAAATTATTATTTTGTGACGTTTTCTATATAGGTACAGTGTAATGTATCTGCAGAAATAAAAGATTTATTATTATTATTTCTTGTAAATTACCTTAAAGCAGTTGTATGTACTTTATACCAATTACATACAGAAAGCAAAAGATCCTATATTTCCAGTAATATTATAAGACACACACTATGTCAATTTCACTTGACACTGACATCTTTCAATAAAATTTTTCTTAATATAGTAGCTGTTTTCATAGCTATGGCTACTTTATGAAATTTAATTTCTTTATAATTTTTTAACTCTATATCCATTTAATATTAAGTATAAAATGCAGTCAAATCGTATAAAGAATAAAATATTCTTTAATATTTATAATAACATTAAATGTGAAAAAATGACATTTAACATAGTTTTTTCAAGAAAAACTGTTAAAATCTTCAAATGAGGGTACTTCCGGTTGTCCAATTCTAACCAAAATCTAATCAGCTCTTCACATGGATGTAACGAAGAGAAATACGAAAGAATTATAATTTTTAGAATTGTAGTATGGCAGTTATCGTAGACGAAAATTTTGTTACACACACACACACACACACACACAGACACACATACATACATACATACATACACACACACACACACATACAGACATCATCGTAAAAATAGTAAAATCGTATTCTAGGGACCCTAAAACGTGCTTATTCATCAAAAACTCACCACCGAATTTTTTGACCAAAGACAATACCTTCCTTACCTAAAGGTGACGGAAGGTAAAAATCTGATGTGGCCAGTACATTACCTTCCGTCTGTTATATGAGGCATTTATGAAAATTCTACCGGTGAACTGTTACCGGTAAACAGCTGTTTATCAGGTTATAGTTACCGGAATTGATATTTTAAGAACGCAAGTGGTAAACAGGGGTAGATCTATAACCTATAAAAATTTGAAACAGGTTAGAAATTTAATGTAATTATCAAACTGAGCAGAGTCCTACTTTGAACACATTTCCAATTATAATTGGATTAGATTCTTCATGAATCCGGTAAATGAATCTAGTAGATATTGTACAATTTTCGAACACGGTAACTTACCACTCGTGTTTTCGAACACAGTCGGTAGATGCCGTATCTACCGGTAGAAATTTCGTAAATGCCTATGTATTTTCTATAAAATCCATACAGAAAGTTCCTTGCAAAAGATTCTAAATTTCTTGTATGTACATTACCTTTCGACAGTTGCATGTATTTTATACAAATTCCATACAAAAAGTTTCGAGCATAAAGATCCTATATTTCGAGTAAAATTATACCACAAATATACTACAAATATGTCAATTGACACTGACATCTTTCAATCAGAATTTTCTTAATATAGTAGGTAGCTGTTTCTAGCATAGCTAACTAATTTATGAAATTTAATTTCTTTATAATAACTCTATATCCATTTAATATTAAGTATAAAATGCAGTCAAATGTTATAAAGAATACAATGTTCTTTAATATTTATAATATATATATATATATATATATATATATATATATATATATATATATATATATATATATATATATATATATAACAGTAAATGTGAAAAAATTATATTTACCATCGTTTTTCAAGAAAAATTATTAAAATCTTCAAATGAGGGTACTTCCGGTTGACCAATTATAACCAAAATCTAATCAGCTCTTCATATGGATGCAACGAAGAGGAATATGAAAAAATTATAATTTTTGGAATTGTAGTTTTAGAGTTATCATAGACGAAAATTTTCTTACACACACACACACACACACACACACACACACACACACGCACGCACGCACGCACACAGACATCATGGTAAAAATAGTAAAATCGTATTCTAGTGACCTTAAAACGTGCTTATTCATTAAAAAAACTCACCACCGAATTTTTTTGACCAAAGACAATACCTTCCTTACCTAAAGGTGTTGGAAGGTAAAAATAATAATTAATTGTTATTTTCGTAAATAATTAAATAAAAATATTAGCGCCAGAAATAGTCATGAAAATCAACCCCTCACTCCTGTGACTTCAGAGCACATACAATACGTCACTCATAGCTAATAGGAAAACAGTTTACGTTATTTATATAAATAAAAGTAGGCGATAGTTTGTCCCATGTTAAACTGTGTGATCTGATGTCATATTTTGTTTCAAATCACGTGACTTTTTCTTAATATAACACATATTTCAATAATTAATTGTAAAATATCTAATGGTTATTTCGTGATATTTTCATATATTTTGCAATATCTTTTAAAATTGAGTACTTAGAAGTTATATAAAAAAAATTGCAACAGCCCTATTATACGCATCTTTTTTTTTTTTGAAGTTTTTTTTTCTCTAAAATAATCCATAAACGATTGATAGACTTAAAACACTGCTAGTCAACTGTTCGCTAATCACCCGTAATCAGTTGTCCATGCTAACAGCCATTGTGTGTGGTGTATATGTTTTAGGAAAGTAATGTAACAGTAACGTAAATCTGTAAAACGAATTTTAAATGAAAAATAGTTTGCGAGTGATTTACAGTATAAAAATGCATATGAAGTGCAAAGTGTGTTGCGTTATGCATTAATGTAACATTACACGGTTATTATATTCTGCGGATCTGAGATAAACTCATGAAATGTGCATCAGGAAGTAGTACACCAGTGACTTTTCTACGAGCTTATTTTGTCTGATAAAAACAGCCAACTTGTAATTCGTTTTTGATGAGAAAAGTACGTATAGGTAATAACTTTTAAATTAGATTTTACCCCATTTAAAAGCAGATAACGCGGCTTTCCTATCTTCAACTAATAACGGAAGCGTTATGTAAGTAGCTTCCTGTGTCTTTTCTCTTACAACTTTCTCGTTCCCAGTGTTTTATTCTTTTTATTATTCCTGTAAACCGAACTATTTTATAATATTTAAATCTAAAGGGAACTGAGAACTCTAATGGCGCAGAAAAATATGTGATTACACACAATGGTATCTGCTTTTTCACAACTTTAATGTGTAAGTGAAAAATAAATGTCTTTGTAAGTTTAGATAAATCTTTTACATGTTTCAGAATATTAATCCATTGTTTACATGTACAAAAGTGGGCTGGTAACAAAGTAATAACTGTATCTGTATGGTAATAAAAGCCGTGTTCCTTCGGGCTGTGATTATGATTTTGTGAATCCTGATTAATACAATCGTGATTCTTCTGAAACAGGATTTAAAAATTATATCAAGAAAACAACACAATCTAGTGTCAAATGTCAATGTCATATGCAGACTAATGCAAACTATCCTATTTTATTCTATAAATAATCAACTGTCAAGTATTATAGTCAGAATTAAAAATGGATTTTATTGAAGTAAAAAATAATGTTCTTGGTAAGGAATATGAAGTATGTTTATTTCAAACAAATCTTTATGTGGTTCATTACACGCTTTTGTAGAAAAATCGAATTTCTCTTAATGCCACAAACCCCACATTCGTAAATTTCTACGCTCGAAATAGTATATTTTCAATTTGTTCTGAACTGAATCCATGTGAATCACTCAAAAAGGTTGATTCTGAAGGGAAGGGGGAAGGTTGCTTACAAAAAGAGTAAAGTGGGGATAACGAATAGGAAACGTGAAAACATTATTCACATGATCACTTTTATCATTTAGATTGCGAATCACAGCCCGAAGGAACACGGCTATTATTACCATATTGTCTTGTCACCAACGGTCTACAAAATGAAAATAAAATAAAATGAAAGTATAATGCTCTTCATTAATACAGATAACGTTAGTGTATCGTTCTAAAATCTAAATACGGTTTACTTTATTCTAAAATAATAAACATGATGAATAAAGCACATAACTTGAATATTTGTGATATTGACATATGTCAAAAAATTGTTCTGTTAACCATAGCATTCTGAAAGTACCATTAACGAGAGCATAGGAGCGTTGGAAGAATTTTTATGTCTTCAAAGTATTAAATTTAAAAAGATATCATTATTTAAATAGTTTCAAATTTGAAAATATCACCATATATCCATTAGATATTTTACAATTATTTGGATATTTTGATAGTCACGTGATCTGAAACAGAATGTGACGTCACAGCACATACACATCTTTATCGGCTCCAGTTGGTCTTTTTAAAGTGTCAATTATGTGTGTTTTGTTACAAGTGTTATGATAAATATATTGTCAAAGTTGTCAAACAAGTGTCAAATTTATGGGTAGTTAGAAAATAAAAAATTCATTAAATTTAAAAATATGCCAAACGATGCGAAGAAAAGAAAATTGTGGCTGGAACAAACAATCGTTTTATGATATAAATTTAGCCACCATCCAACTATTGACTTTCGGCAAACTGTCCGACTTATCTTGAGTGTAGTCTGTTAGCCATTATTACTTTATTACTCATTTAAAATGGAAAATGTCAGAGTCATATGTCAAATTAGAAGTTTGTTATTAACATGTGACAAACTATCGCCTACGTTTATTTATCTAACTAACAAAACTAAACGAAGTTGATGAAAAACTGTTTTCGCACTCCCGAGACTAAAGAGCGATTCTAATCACTCATTTCAAGGACTAAAGTGCAAATTCAGTCCCAGAGGGATTAAATATAAAAAAATCCCTGGGGGACTAAAGTAAAAATAAACAAGATGTTTCCATAACATCATATAGTTACTACGATTTATTTATTCGTATCTGCATTACATTTTGAGCAGGCGTTGAGTTTAAATTTGAATAAAAATTTTAACATTTGTATTGTCAAATTGTAAGATTAATTTCTTTTACACTAATATGGTTCCATTTGATACAGGAGTGCGAAAAATAGCGTATATACCACAGGACTAAAGTGCATTCAATCCCTCAGGTGATTATTTCCCTCACCTTCGACTCGAGAAATATACTTCACCCACAGTATTGAATATGCACTTTAGTCCCTGAGTATATAATATACTATTTTCTATTGGCTGTGAATGACGTAATGTAGGTGCTTCTACGACACAGGTGTGGGGAGTTGTTTTTCATGACTATTTTTGGCGCCAATCATTTTATTTAATTATTTACGAAAATAACAACAAATTATTAAAAAAATAATTATTAATAAGAAAAATATTGCATAAACTTTCATTTAAAATACTTTTTGAAAAATGTGAAACAGGCTCTTCAGTTTCTGAAACCGATAAACTAATGATGAACCTTAGATGTCTTAAAATCCTCGCTCTACGAGCTCGGATTTCAAACCGACATCTGCGGCAGTTATGATATACATAACATTCCTAGGTATGTTAATAACTATAACGCATTGTGTCCATTTTTCGGGTTTTTGAATTGATTCGTGTATAGAGTGTAACATATTTGTGTCTACCTTAAGGGAGAATGCTATTTTCCTTCAGTGCTTTGTGGAATCTATTTCCTTTCATAACATTTTATTGAAAATAAACAAACAGGCGTTTATAATCGTAAAAGATACTAAAAACAAAAGAGTTTCCATTTCTGTATAAACATCTGCAAAATAAACAGATTGTGAAACATAGTAGTATAAAAATGATTATTATTTTTTGCTTTCCAATATTCCATTCATTTCTTTAGCGTCGCTGGAAGATTGTAAGTAAACACAGTCCTATCCTAATACATAAAAACAAAATCAATCGAAGTGAGCGATTATCGAAAAACGTACAAAAATAAACACGAATCGCATGGTAAAACAGAAACAAAAGAACAATCTCGTTTACGTTTTTCCTGAGAGTCTTTTTTCAGAAGCCTCAATTACACCGCATCAGGCAATCATTTACAAAAGAAATAATTACAATATAATATTTACATTCAAGGCCAGCTTGATTTACATCAAAGATAACATACCATATTTTTCACAACGTATAAAAGACATTTTTGCAGTCGAATTGCTTTAAAAAAAATTCTGTAATCCTTTAATACCTGTAAACACTAATAAAAGCACTTTTATGTAATCTCGCAAATCTTACATTTCATGACAGTTTGAAACAATACAACGAGAAAGCAAACAATTTTAAAATTTAAATCTGATTATAATAACTGCGAAACAAAACCACAACGTTTTTTATCATCCTGAAGAACAGAGAGAGATGGAAGATGAGAATGCGAAGTACCAACCCCAAGAAGATGAATTCCCAACATTATATTCACATCAGAGACATTACGTAGTTTCTCAGTTAATTTGTACACACAATATGGAGGCTTTCTCTCAGAGAATGATAATGATTTTATGATGCCTATTATACTATTACGACCCATGAGACATTATGATATATGCTTTTGTTTCATACTATTTTAGTAAGAAAGCAACTATCAAAAACAACGAGATATGTACTTTGCAATATTAAAGCTGCATCAAAAGCTAACAAAATTTTACATATGAATTACATTACACTTAATATTATGTTAAAAACGTGAAAATAGTTGGATAAACTGTTTACATGCATCAATTGTTTAGTTATAACGACGCTATATTAACTTGGATGAAATGTAGTTTGCTATCTACTCAAAAAAAGTTTCTAGAATCTAGTATCGAATGTAGCCAGAAAAAGTGTAATGTAATTCAGACTTCATGCTGTATCAATACGAAACCTGGACCTTAAGGAAGAAGGAGAAAAAGTATTTGGAAAGTTTTGAGATGTGGTACACAGGATATTCGTCAAATAATTGAGGATCTTTTCGCAAAAACAATATTAGTCCTTTTTTACCTCCCGCTACCCTTGGTAAGGGAGGTATAGGGATCGAGCTAAAATTCGCATATCGAGATATTGGTAAATGAGCACGTTTTAAGGTCCCTAGAATCCAATTTTAACATTTTCATGATGAAATCTATGTATGTATGTGTGGATGCTCCACTCTAACTCAAATACTATCATTCAGAAAATATCTAATATGGAAAGAGCCCATTAGATTTTTATGTAAAACGGTTAACCGGAAATGGAACTTTACTTGAAGCTCAAAATAGTTTTTCTTAGAAAAATACTTTTAAATGTTATTTTTTCCAGATTAATGTTATTATAAAAATTAAAGATTATTAAATACTTTTTCTATATATTTTATGAATAAAATTATAAAATTACCTATAATTATAAATTTAAACACAGTTATTCAAATGTATGTAACTGACAGATAAATGTCACTATCAGAGAACTAATCATTTAAAAAGAAAAAAGTAAATAGAACAATAGAAAAGGAATTCAATACAGTTTCCAGCATAAGTAAATATGTAGATATGTATTTAGATTAATAAAAATTTTCGATTCACAAAAAAGTTTAAGCTAATGCTCATTTTTGGATTAGTGAATTCTATTCTATCCTAGTATTTAAAATTTAATCTTCATTTTATTATAGCTGCGGTGGCTCAATGGTTAGAGCAACGCCTCATAAGTCATGAGTGCGTTCGGGACTCTGGGTTCGAATCCCACTAAGGCATGGATGTGAACCCACTCTGTAATTGAGATTTAATCCTGTTGAGGGGTTTAAAAAAGGTAGTTACTTGGATTAGTTAGACTATATTTTAAGAAATAAACTGCCAAAATTAGAATAAAATGCGCTTATCCAAAAATAATGTTTAATTTAATCTTTTTGTGACTCGGTGTGTAAATGGCGGGAGGTATTGTGTTGGCCACACCAGATTTTTTGCTTTTAGATAATCAAAGAAAAATCATTTTAGATTCCAAACTGTTAAAAATTTCTGTAATTTTATTTAATTCAGGATCATGTTTAAATATTACAAAATTATTTACTGGATATTAAGAAATAGAAAAATAAATTTTGATGAAAATTACATAATAATTAGACATTTTTATAGAACGTTTTCATAGAAACGCACAAATTTTAAAATGTAATAATTTGTGACTAAAATACATTTTTCGAGAAACAGTTGTACCAAACAGTTTGGTATCCTTCAAAGTACGTCTCGCTCATATATTTACAATATTTGGACTATGGTTGTTTTTGCCAAAATCTCCTCAGTTTTCCTGGAAATGTACCTATAATCTTTAACAAATTCTTTCTGTATGGTACTTGTGCAAAATACATGGAATTAACGAAAGATATTTAATTTTAAAGTTTGGAACACCTTGATACAACAAAGTCTTTTAGACATAACATCTGTCGGGCCTAACACCCACTATGATCCAGGTTTTACCTGCTTTTACCGCAGACCCCGACCCTATATGGTAGCTTGAGGAATATAGGTATTGCCATTGCTAAGGAAATTTGACCCTTATAGGCACATATATGCATCCCTTCCAAAAAGCCCTTTGGTAGTGGGGATAACGTAGCCTCTAGAATTTTCAAAAATCTGTTCCTCCTCAGTAACGAAAATGTAGTCAACAAGGAAGTATCAAATAGTGTATCAAATAGTCAAAAAATTATATAATATTTTCGTAATTATTTATAGTTTCAGTGAATAGTGAATCAAAAATTATTTTTATTAGTGTATTGTGCTGTGTATATAGTGTCATTCGCCTTACAAAAAATGTGGATATTTTTACTAATCAGTACGTAATAACAATAATCCATACTCGAAAACTGAATCATACAAGCTTATTCCTACAAAGCCGATTTTCAAACAGTCGTGTATGTGTTTTTTACAAATTTTTGTACGATATTTGTAAATCTAAATGTGTGTCTGGACAAAAGGTCACAAGTTGTTTTTTTTTTAATTATTGTGTTTGGATTAAATTTGGTACGTAAAACATACAACTAGACCCTTTTACAGCTACATTTTAACGTGAATATTTGGTCATTTTTGCTTCCAATTTCTCTAAATACATTTCAAACATAATCTTCCGTAAAGCCCAAAGTCGCGCTTGGTAAAGTAGAACCGAATTTTGTACGTTAGATTAAGTTATTGTTGTTATATTTCCCGCCGAATTCACCATTAATCCGTTGATTAATAAATAACTGATTAAAGAATCAATTTGATCTGTAAATCAACGTATGTTCTAATTCACCAATTTTCCTTTTTAAATATAGTGAAATTGAAAGATATAAAAGTATATTTGAAAATAATAAAACCAATGCGGTTTAAATAAAGATAAAGAAGAAGCATGAGGCAAAGTTACAAATGGGTACAAATGCCAGAATCCTGGCATAGCTATGAAAGTCAAAATTATGATTCAAAAGATATGATCAGTGCTAGAATCATGGAATTTGATAAATCAATTGATTATTGATTTTGATTAGTGGATTAGCTTTATTTTTAATTGTGAATTGGATTGATTCAGAATCAGCGTTGATATGTGGATCGACATCTGATATGAGGAATGGTAAATTCAGCCGTTAGAGAAATGTACAAACTAATGCTGGGATTCTAGGCATTTCTATAACGTCTATAAGCGTTTCTATAGTGACTTATTGATGTTATAGAAAAAATGCAAATCTGAGCTCGTCTATACGTTATAGATTTCTATAAATACCTTATAGACGTCTTTTTTACCTCCCGCTACCCTTGGTAAGGGAGGTATAGGGATCATGCTAAAAATCACATATCGAGATTTTGATAAATGACCACGTTTTAAGGTCCCTAGAATCCGATTTTAACATTTTCACGATGATGTTTGTGTGTATGTATGTATGGATCCTCCACTCTATATCAAATACTATCATTCAGAAAAAAATTAAAACCTTGTATTTTGAACTTTTTCTGTAATGGAAAGAGCCCGTTAGATTTTGGTAAAAAAAACTATTAAATGTTATTTTTCGCGATTAATGTTATTATAAAAATTAAAGATTATTAATATATTCAAATGTATGTAACTGACAAATAAATGTCACTGTCAAAGAAATAATCATTTCAAAATAATATTAGTAACGTTTTAAAGAGAAAAAAGTAAATAGAATGATTAAAAAAAAATTCAATATAGTTTCCAGCATAAGTAAATTATGTAGGTATGTATTTAGATTAATAAAAATTAACGATTCACAAAAATGTTTAAGCTAATTCTCATTTTTGGATTAGTGAATTCTATTCTATTCCGGTATTTAAAATTTCATCTTCAATTTATTATAGCTCCGGTGGCACAATGGTTAGAGCAAGGCCCATGTCATGAGTGCTATCGGGGCTATGGGTTCGAAGACATGGATGTGTGTGAATGTGAAATGTGAACCCACTCTGTAATTGGGATTTAATCCTGTTGAGGGGTTTAAAAAAAGGTAGTTATTTGGATTAGATTAGACTATATTTTAAGAAATAAACTGTCAAAATTAGAGTAAAATTCGCTATTCCAAAAATAAGGATTAACTTAATCTTTTTACCTTCCGTCACCTTTAGGTAAGGAAGGTATTGTCTTTGGTCAAAAAATTCGGTGGTGAGTTTTTGATGAATAAGCACGTTTTAGGGTCCCTAGAATACGATTTTACTATTTTTACGATGATGTCTGTATGTGTGTGTGTGTGTGTGTGTGTATGTATGTATGTATGTATGTATGTATGTATGTATGTATGTGTGTCCGTGTGTGTGTGTGTGTGTGTAACAAAATTTTCGTCTACGATAACTTCCATACTACAATTCTAAAAATTATAATTCTTTCGTATTTCTCTTCGTTACATCCATGCGAAGAGCTGATTAGATTTTGGTTAGAATTGGATAACCGGAAGTACCTTCATTTGAAGATTTTAACAGTTTTTCTTGAAAAAACTATGTTAAATATCATTTTTTCACATTTAATGCTATTATAAATATTAAAGAATATTTTATTTTCTATACGATTTGATTGCATTTTATACCTAATATTAAATGGATATAGAGTTAAAAAATTATAAAGAAATTAAATTTCATAAAGTAGCCATAGCTGTGGAAACAGCTACTATATTAAGAAAATTTTGATTGAAAGATGTCAGTGTCAAGTGAAATTGACATAGTGTGTTTGTCTTATAATTTTACTGGAAATAGGTATAGGATCTTTTGCTTTCTGTATGGAATTTGTATAAAATACATACAACTGCTTTAAGGTAATATACAAGAAATAGTAATAATAATAATAATAATAATAATAAATCTTTTATTTCTGCAAATACATTACACTGTATATAGAAAACGTCACAAAATAATAATTTTCTATATGAAATTTGCATAAAATACATGCAACTGCCGGAAGGTAATGTACAAGAAATAGAATATTTGATTTAGCAAGGAACTTTCCGTATGAAATTTGTACAAAATACATAGAATTGACGGAAGGTAATGTGCTGGCCACATCAGATTTTTTGTTACTCGGACTATAAATGGCGGAAGGTATTGTGTTGGCCACACTAGATTTCTTAGTATTAGAACGAAGAGTATAATACAAGCGTTACATTTTGTACTTGGTTTAGTGGACGAAAATTACAGAAAAGTAAAAAAAAATGCACTTTTATTGTATATTGACAAATGACATATGTCAAATTTGTTAACCTTTATTTTATATAGGTACATGTTTGCATCAGCACGAATTATCTAAAATAAAGAATCCCAACAGAATAAGAACGGGAAAACAGACTGTTTGAAATTTTTTGACAATCTAGACGTATATACCAAAATGTCGGTTTGAAAAAATAAATACTGTATGATTTAGATTTTGAGTAATTGTTAACACCGTCGAAAAATGTACCCATATTTTAATGAACCGCAAAGTAACAATTCTAAATCAATGTTTTTTTGTTGTGCAGGTTTGTTCCTGGTTGTTGTACGCTGTGAAGATGCCAAAGACACCAGAGAAGGAGAAGATGTTACCTTAGAATGCCGGTTTAACCCTCAACAAGCAAGATCAACTGAATCACTAACATATTGGTGGGCAAGAACTATAAAGCAAGTCCACGACAATGTAGCGATTGGAGAAATACCGTTGGACAACAACTACAAGTAAGTCAAATTTTATAATTTTTATTGAGAAATCCAAATTTTGTAGAATACAGCACAGGTTTTGAGGTACATGCAAAAACCTTTTTCAGAGTTGAAAGAGTCATCAAAACGTAACGTTGTTTCTGACTTTTTTCAGTAGTGTTTGTATAAAATGTAAATATGTGGAGACCCTGGGATTTTGTTTTATTGTCTTATTTATTATATAGTTCCAATTTACAAAATTGATTTAAAAAAATTCAGGCCCATTACCCTAAAGGTGATGCCTTCAAGTTACTTAGATCTCGAACCCTCCATAAAAGGTTCTAAACCCTGCATAAGTTAGGTATATATATCGCTACCTCTAACTATATTTTCGTATTACAAAATTTTAAGAAGTAGGCCTACAAAATATGTAATTATTTTCTAAGAATATAACCGTATTACATTTATAAGTACATAACTAAGTTTAGCTCTAATAGCCTACTAAATACTTCCTAGTATTCGAATAATAATGTACAAAGACCTAATAATATTGTCTGCAATTTGAAAATCCATAATTACAATGATTCTCAGAAAATCAACCATAAGCATCTCATTGTTAGAGTTTTAATCACTATATTGGTATGGTATGGCTATTTTATAGATGTGGTTTCTTTTGAAACCCTAGAAAAGAATAGAATTGTACGAAATATTCAGGTATGAATTTTTTGCAAGAACCCATTTAAATACTGGACTAGGAAAGCACAGAAATATATTACTATGTCTGGCTGAAAATAGATGGCCGACTAGGGTAACAAAATGTCAAAACAGGAGTGCGTTTAAAATATTTTAAACATTTTTCGTTAATGTTGGGTATAACAAAATATTTTGATCTTTAAAGTGTTTAGTTTGGCAATTCTATGAAATAGGATTATTTTTAATTTCCTCCAGCAGTAATTTCGACTCAAGGGTTGCTTACACCTGAGACGAACGAACTAGAATTTGCGGTATTAAATTTTTTAAATACATCCCTGAATCCTGTTGCTAAGGTCATTTTAAATGCCTCCTTGTATTGAGTATAATTCTAATCTTCTGTAACGGAATACATAAGGGTCAGTTTCCTTTCATATAAAATATAGGGAAAGGTTTACAAAAGAAATGACATCTATCAAATAATCTAAACGTCAACTTTCATTCGCTAGTCATACTATAATAAATAAGTACAACCAATATCAATACTTCGCAATTTTGGGAAAAGTGATTTAGGAACAAGATATTATCGGATAATAATTTTGTGCTAATTACAATGTCAGTAATTCAGTGATAAACTGTCTATAGCACTAGAGTCTTTCTGCATTTTACTGACATGTCTACATTGGTTATTGTTGCAATATTATATTTACATTTACAGACTCTACTTTAGGAAAAGCCGAACAAATTTTTTAATTGGTTTCATACGAAGTTTTCATAAAAATAAAATAGAATTTCCACCGTTGTGGTTTTATAAATAGTTGATAAATATTTATATATAATTTTCCTTGTGGAAAAATCAGCGTAAGTTAACGATTTAAACTGTTTAATAATATGAATTTTAAAATTTAAAAATAAGTACAATCATGTTGAGCATCGTTTTAAAATTTATGAACAAGAACGAATTAAAATTTTAATGAATTAATACATATTCATAGAATAAAAATTAACTGGAAAAGCTGTAAACATATGCATGGTATTTCCCTGTTCACAAAAAGCTGTCACAACAATGAAATTTTATCGGACAATCGATGGAAAACTTTATTAACATTTTAAGCTCAAAATTAAACATTTTCACGGCGTAGTGAACATTTGTATTTTGTATATTTATTTTGTTTATTTATTGGGCGCGAATAAAATGATACATTTGAACATAGAAAATTAACAAATGCTATACAAAAATAGTTTAATTTTCAAAAGATGCCTGAATCAGAGCTGAGCAATACTTGCAAGAAAAATACTTTATTAGGATTGCAAGTACTTTCAGTACTTCAAGTACTGTACTTGAAGTACTTTCTATTCACAGTACTTTGTACTTGACAAAGTAGGTCTATTTACATGTACTTGGTACTTAATACTTGGAAAAATACTTGAAATACTTTAAATGTACTTGAAGCGGAGAGTTTAAATCACGAAATATTTCTCGAGTCGATAATTTAATTTTATCGTCGTTTAAACAATTCTATTTTTTACCTTCCGCTACCCTTGGTAAGGGTGGTATAGCTATGGATCGTGCTAAAAATCGCATATCGAGATTTTGGTAAATGACCACGTTTTAAGGTCCCTAGAATCCAATTTTAACATTTTGACGAAGATGTCGAACTTTTTCTGTAATAGAAAGAGCCCATTAGATTTTGGTGAAAATCGGATAACCGGAAATGGAACTTTACTAGAAACTCAAAATAGTTTTTCTTCGAAAAAAAGCCTTTAAATGTTATTTTTTGGCATTAATGTTATTATAAAAATTAAAGATTATTAAATTTTCTATATTGCATTAATACTTTTTCTATATATTTTATGGATAAATTTATAAAATTATCTATAATTTAAATCCCAGAGCCTACGCTTTAAACAAATAAAACACAGTTATTCAAATGTATGTAACTGACAGATAAATGTCACTATCAAAGAACTAATCATTTCAAAACAATATTAATAACGTTTTAAAAAGAAAAAAGTAAATAGAACAATAGAAAAGGAATTCAATACAGTTTCCAGCACAAGTAAATATGTAGATATGTGTTTAGATTAATAAAAATTAACGATTCACTAAAATATTTAAGCTAATCCTCATTTTTGGATTAGTGAATTCTATTCTATCCCGGTATTTAAAATTTAATCTTCATTTTATTATAGCTTCCGTGGCTCAATGGTTAGAGCAACGCCTCATAAGTCATGAGTGCGCTCGGGGTTCTGGGTTCAAATCCCTCTAAGGCATGGATGTGTGTGAATGTGAACCCAATCTGTAATTGGGATTTAATCCTGTTGAGGGGTTTAAAAAAAGGTAGTTACTTGGATTAGATTAGACTATATTTTAAGAAATAAACTGACAAAATTAGAGTAAAATTCGCTAATTCAAAAATAAGGATTAACTTAATCTTTTTTGTGACTCGGGTTGTAAATGGCGGGAGGTATTGTGATGGCCACACCAGATTTTTTCTATACCAAATGTGAAAGCAAAAAATAAAAAATACTAACAAAAAATAATACAATTTTAAAATCCCAGTATGTATCTAGTATCTACTATCTATCCTTGCGGTTAAGGTGCTACTTTATCCACTATAGATAAAAAATTATTCTCAATATTTAAAATAAAAATTTAGAGATAAAATTACCCTAACCACAGAATTGGACTGGATACATTAGTGTCCATCCATATTACAGTAAAACCAGACTAAAATTATATAAAGCTCTGTCTTGCCTTTTAGTAACTTGGTTCCGGTATTTCCACCTCCGGATAAAGTTCAGGATAACTATCCGTCAGATAAATAATAAAATATCGCATCGAAATAAAAGCATAAATGATGTAAATTATATTGAATGTCATTTTTTGATGCGATATTGTTCATTTATCCGACAGGTAAGTTATCCAGCACTTTATCCGAAGATGGAAATACCGGCCCTTAAGGATTAGAACTTACATTTATAAATTACCCAGTATTGAATATTTTCCTCTGAATCTGTGAATATAAATGTATTTGTAATTGCAGTAACTTTCCAAGTTAAGAAGGCTAAAGTATAACAAATACAACTTTCTTTTAAAGGTTAAAAATAAGAGGAAACAGTCTTTACCAACTAATCGGCAAGGCAACTTAAAACATAACTTCTTTCGCAAAACCGTTTGTTCTATGTACTTTACTGGTAAAAACGTGGGAGATTATATTTCATAAACTTTTCCCCAGAGAATAGAATAGTTTTTACGTCAATCATTAAAAATATTACTGCAAGATATACGCACGCTACTGCATTTAAGCCTGGTGGCCATTTTGCAGTAGCTAGAAGAAAGCAGTTAGCAGCAATGTTGATTGTCCTCAAACCGGTTTGAGTTTTTTGTTTTATGTCAACTGCAATTAAATATGCCGTATTCACAGTTAGCTACTAGGTTGGAAGTAGCACGCTAAAGTATCCGGAGGAATTCTTCGGCGACATGATTGAAACATTTAAATTCAAAAAGTTCTAATAGTCATTATTAGTTTTGCATTTGTGGTGTTCTGTATTTATTTATTTATTTATTTATAACCTCCGAGGGCAGTTAGCGGAGCTTACAGAATGAGAATTCACTCGAAAGAGGATAAATGGAGAGATGGTCGAACCAAAATCTTCAAAGACATAAAAGACAACATTTTAAAATAATCTGCCGCAAAAATTAAAAGACATTAAATCGAAATTACATTTTAAGCAAGGTTTAAAAACCTGTCTTTTTAATAAATGTTACTATAACATAGACGAGTTTCTTAATGATAAGCCTGAATTTTTAATAAATACATGTTTTTCTAAATATTGTATTTTTACCTTCCGTCACCTTTAGGTAAGGAAGGTATTGTCTTTGGTCAAAAAATTCGATGATGAGTTTTTAATCAATAAGCACGTTTTAGGGTCCCTAGAATACGAATTTACTATTTTTACGATGATGTCTGTATGTGTGTGTGTGTGTGGGACAAAATTTTCGTCTGCGATAACTTCAATACTACAGTTACAAAAATTATAATTTTTTCGTATACTTCTTCGTTACATCCATATGAAGAGCTGATTAGATTTTGGTTACAATTGGTCAACCGGAAGTAACAGTTTTTCTTGAAGTGTTTTGATGTTATTATAAATATTAAAGAATATTTTATTCTCTATACGATTTGACTGCATTTTATACTTAATATTAAATGGATATAGAGTTAAAAAATCTGATGTGGCCAGCACATTACCTTCCGTCAGTTCTATGTATTTTGTACAAATTTCATACAGAAAGTTCCTTGCCAAATTAAATATTCTATTTCTTGTACATTACCTTCCGGCAGTTGCATGTATTTTATGCAAATTTCATACAGAGAATTATTATTTTGTGACGTTTTCTATATACAGTGTAATGTATCTGCAGAAATAAAAGATTTATTATTATTATTTCTTGTACATTACCTTAAAGCAGTTGTATGTATTTTATACAAATTTCATACAGAAAGCAAAAGATCCTATATTTCCCGTAAAATTATTAGACAAACACACTATCTCAATTTCACGTGACACTGACAACTTTCAATCAGAATTTTCTTAACATAGTAGCTGTTTCCATAGGTATGGCTACTTTATGAAATTTAATTTCTTTATAATTTTTTAACTCTATATCCATTTAATATTAAGTATAAAATGCAGTCAAATCGTATAGAGAATAAAATATTCTTTAATATTTATAATAACATCAATGTGAAAAAATTATATTTAACATAGTTTTTTCAAGAAAAACTGTTAAAATCTTCAAATAATGGTACTTCCGGTTGACCAATTGTAACCAAAATCTAATCAGCTCTTCATATGGATGTAACGAAGAAGTATACGAAAAAATTATAATTTTTGTAACTGTAGTATTAGAGTTATCGCAGACGAAAATTTTGTAACACACACACACACACACACACACACATCCACACACACACACACACATACAGACATCATCGTAAAAATAGTAAATTCGTATTCTAGGGACCCTAAAACGTGCTTATTGATTAAAAACTCATCATCGAATTTTTTGACCAAAGACAATACCTTCCTTACCTAAAGGTGACGGAAGGTAAAAATTATAAAGAAATTAAATTTCATAAAGTAGCCATAGCTATGGAAACAGCTACTTGTACTATATTCAGAAAATTCTGATTGAAAGATGTCAGTGTCAAGTGAAATTGACAGTGTGTTTGTCTTATAATTTTAGTGGAAATATACAATCTTTTGCTTTCTGTATGGAATTTTCATAAAATACGTACAACTGCTTTAAGGTATTGTACAAGAAATAATAATAATAATAAATCTTTTATTTCTGCAGATACATTACACTGTATATAGAAGACGTCACAAAATAATAATTTTCTGTATGAAATTTGCATAAAATACATGCAAATGCCGGAAGGTAATGTACAAGAAATAGAATATTTAATTTAGCAAGAAACTTTCCGTATGAAATTTGTACAAAATACATAGAACTGACGGAAGGTAATGTGCTGGCCACATCAGATTTTTTATGTAATATATGACTTTTCCTATGCCTTGTACTTATTTTGGTCTCTGGAATAATTATTATTATTATTATTATTATTACCACCTGAAGAAAAAGAAAAAAATCGTAAAACTAGCATTTTCTGTTGCATTTTACGTTCATCTTTCCTAAGCCCATATAATTAATTTTTCATCTGATCCCGATATCGTGCTAAAGTTTTCATATCCCTCATTATCTTTTTAATTCCTATTGGTTTTGTTCGTCACATAAAAAATTTATAGAATAATTTACGAAATGTTACTTGTAAGACATTATGTTTATTTAGGATATAGTCGTTACCTTAGACATAGTAATTCATATTTCATGCATTAAATAAATAAGTAGTTACTGCTTTTGTAGTAATCGATTGATACTAGGTATACAATATTAATAAGAGAATCGAATAGATAATGCATGAAGTAGGTATATTGAAATCGAACATATTACATTTTATTTATCTGCATAATAAAAGTAAATTGATTGTATTGCTCTTCTGATAGTTGCTATGGATTCATAGAATCACAAACAAGTCTCCTTTCTCTTCTCAAATCAAATATTTCTACCGGAATCCTTCTTCTGTTTCGCCGGTGATAAATATGCCACATCAAAACATGAGCCGTACGTTAAAACATGTTAGCAGATATACGACAACAAATATAAATATATAAATAACGTTACTTACTTATTACTCTCTACTATTGTTGCCCCAAAATACTGTATAAAAGATATAAACTAATGCGAATTACTGCTATACAAAATATATACAAAAACTAAAAACTAACTCTTATAAATAAAAAGATTTACGAACACTGATAACTATAATGACTTAAAACAATATATACACGAACTATAATAATAACTACAAATGCGTAAGAATAATAATTAATACGAATATATTTATAACCCAATTTTTCAAACTAGACGTAGAGAGAGAAATGTCAAACAAAAAACGAAGGAAAATGAATTCTACTGCTTCGGACCAGTAGAATTTGAAATCCTTCCGGGGAAAGAGTGGGGGAAGTCTCAATTCCGACGGATTTGAAATCCGACAGAATTTAAAGTTACAAAATCGAGGCCCAGCTTTGATTCGAAGGTCGTCCAGTATCATTTGGTGGACGTTTTTGATACTATCGGTGGTGATTGCAGCTGCTAGCCATCTTGAATAGTTAACATTAACCAAGAACCAAGCTAGTAAGACCTGTTTAAATTCGGCTAGCCACTCTTTCACAGTGGCAGAATATGGAGTCCCCGTGAACAGCGTCTAACTTGGCTTTAATTGAGACGTATAATTTTGACGTTATCACACAATTTAGAAAAGGACAACAAATATTTAGAAAGAGCGAGGTGATGTAGCATGGCCGAATCGATCAAATGCTCTCTCCTTCAGCACTTGTACTTGTTGATTCCAACATTTGTATTTAGTCAGCAAATTTTGCTTGTTATTTTGTGTAGTGCCTGTTATTAATTATATCTTGTACGAGGGCAGCGGCCTGCTATGAAAGAAACGCTGTAGACTTACAATTAAATTTTATTTTTCAATATAATCCCCTTTGACATCAATGCACTTATTACAACGTTTCAGTAACAATTCAATACCCCTAAAAAATATTCCTTTGGTTTGTTTTCAAAATGTGCCCAAACTGCAACCTTCACTGCTTCGTCGACACTGAAATGGCGCCCTCGAAGATCCTTTTTCAAATTTCCAAACAGATAGTAGTCACTGGGGGCCATATCTGGACTATAATGAAGAAGGATGATCAATTTTTTCAAAACCGCAGTCACGAATCGCAGCTTGCGCAATTGCAGCATTGCACGGCTGAATTGTCATGCAGCAAACGCACGCCTCTGGTTAGTTTACCACGTCTTATATCCCGAATATTTTGTCACAATTTATGCAGAAGTGCTGCATAATATGCTCCATTGACTGCCGTGTTACGTTCTTTAAAGTCTATAAGAAGAATGCCCTCACAATCCCAAAAGTTCGTAGCCATCACCTTTTTTTGTCGACTGGCAGAACCTAAACTTTTTTGGCGGTGTTTCTCTTTTTCGCCTGCATTCCATCGACCCCCTTTTGGATAAAGGATCCTAGTAGAGAACCATTGTTTCATCTCCTGTGACAATTGTCTTCAATACCTCCGTTGGTACATCACATAGCTTCAAAAAGTTTTGAGCATATTCAACACGACGTTGGCGCTGAACTGCTGAAAGACGTTTGGGGACCCATCTTGCACTAACTTTATTAATGCCTAAATGATCGTGGATCGACGAATGCTTGTATCAGAAAGCACCGTCATTTGATATATTTCTTTCACCTTCAAGCGTCGGTCGCCTAATACTAGATTTTATAAGGGCAATATTGTCGTCCGTCACCACGTCCGCCGTCCTTCCTGTTCTGACGTCATCTTCCAAGGCTTCCTGCCAAATCGAAACTGTTTCGACCAATCTTTTACCACAGAGTAAAACGGTGATTTTTCCCATAAACTCTATTCAGCCGATCTTTGATACATTGAGAAGATGGCCTCCTCTGGTAAAGAATTTGATAACAGCCCGATACTCAATTTTCGTGATTGCAGACACTGTGATAAACGAATGACAGTCATTATAAAAATAATTGACTTAAAATTCATTTTTGTTTTTTCCCAGGCTAATAAGATTTGAACTGACGTGTTATCAACATATTGACTTGCTGTAATACTTGGATCTATATCAGGCCGGAAATTTTTGGCGCTCGTGCTATATTATAGTGTTCCTTGGAATATCACTAAAAAATCTGATGTGGCCAGCACATTACCTTCCGTCAGTTCTATGTATTTTGTATAAATGATATACAGAAAGCTCCTTGCAAAAGATTATATTTCTTGTACATTACCTTAAGGCAGTTGCATGTATTTTATACAAATTCCATACAGAAAGTTTCTAACAAAAGATCCTATATTTCCAGTAAAATTATAACATAAACATACTGTCAACTGCACTTGACACTGACACCTTTCAATCAGAATTTTCTTAATGTAACAGCTGTTTCCAGAGTTATAGCAAAGCTGACTAATATATATGATATTTAATTTCTTTATAATTTTTTAACTCTATGTCCATTTAATATGAAGTATAAAATGCATTCAAATCGCATAGAGAATAAATAATTCTTTAATATTTATAATAACATTAAATGTGAAAAAATGATATTTAACATCGTTTTTTCAAGAAAAACTGTTAAAATCTTCAACACACACACACACACACACACACACACACACACACACACACACACACACACACACACACACACACACACACACACACACACACACACACACACACACACACACACACACACACACACACACACACACACACACACACACACACACACACACACACACACACACACACACACACACACACACACATACATACACACACACATACAGACATCAACGTAAAAATAGTAAAATCGTATTCTAGGGACCCTAAAACGTGCTTATTCATCAAAAACTCACCACCGAATTTTTTGACCAAAGACAATACCTTCCTTACCTAAAGGTGACGGAAGGTAAAAAACAAGTTCACAAATAAATAATGAGTTTAATACAAGATGATGTGCCACGATTTGTGTTTAAAAAATTGAGGACCATTCCGACCTACAGTTGAAAAGATGGTTAGAATGCCAGGGTTTGAAGAAAAGCGATGTTGCAAAGCATAAACAATTATAATAACAGAATAATTTTGAGAAATAATTGCGTAGGCTTTCACAGTCTGAGTCATGAGAAATATTTGTTTTCCGGGAATGGACTGTGTCATATTTTGAGTCAGAGCTCAAAGTTTCGCCCGCAATCGTATGGGGCATCTTCAGGAGCAAGGAGGATAGTACTGTCTTAAACAAGGTTACCCGACGTGTCAACCACGCTAGATGCCGAGTTTAAACAACAAGAGGGGGAGACTCAGTTTACAAGGTTACCCGACGTGTAAACCACGCTAGAGGTCAAACAAACCAAGTGATTTTTCGCTGGTTTTTTCCAAGGAAATATTGGCCTGAGCATGTGTGATTGTATCAAATTTTGTTCAGTTCTCGTCGTGTGTAGCGAATTTGTTCCCTAAGAAGTGAGAGGCTTGCTTTGTTAAGGATAGATTTGGAAGCGCGAGTTTTGAAATTATCCTTGATCCTAAGAGATTTGGGTACAACAAGGTGGTCTCGGCAACGAGAAAAAAAGGCAAGATCACAAAGGAGTTTGGAAATATTATGTCTAAGTTTGGAAAAAGTACGAGACTTAAAATAGATATCCTTCCCGTAGAGGTTGTAAACTGAGTCTCCCCCTCTTGTTGCTTAAACTCGGCCTCTAGCGTGGTTGACACAGCGGGTAACGTTGTTTAAGACAGTACTATCCCCCTTGCTCCTGAAGATGCCCCATACGACTGCGGGCGAAACTTTGAGCTCTGACTCAAAATATGACACAGTCCATTCCCGGAAAATGAATATTTCTCAGAATAATTTTGATGCTAAAAACTTATCAATACCTCGTTGTAATTTTACTTGTTCCTTATTCAATCAATTAAGGTATTCCTATAAATTTCGTTTGAATAGGAATTGGAATCAATTACCGGCCATACAAACTGAGAACGCGTATTGGTTATACCAATCACCTCTCGGAAAATAACAACAAAATCAGCGACAATTAAAGCCCCCTAGTGTAGTGTACGTGTATGGCACTCTCATCAAATGAACGACAACAGCATCCAGCATTTAAAACCATCAACATCGGTAGTGAAACCGGAATTAGGTTCAACAGAAAATGCTTTTAAAACCCATCAGAATTCTGTTAATGCGTCCCGCGCACAATAGCGACTGACAGCACAGGAATATTCCCAACGGCGGTGACATATGAACGCACAAAGCAGGCCTGCCAACCCGAAATGCGGATTGTGAATGCTTCGCCTGTTGAAGTCTCCGCGCGCGCACAATCAGTTTTTGTTGTGTCGTGTTGTGTTTCCTTTTTCAGCTGCTGGGATAAATTGTTGGGAATTATACCTCAGATTTTCACGTTTTATACTAGTGTGAAAATTCGGATATATGTACAATAAGCGCTAATCCACTTTACGGCGAAATTTGTTATTCAATTTCGAATTAAATGTATGAAAAGGTTTATATGCAATTCATATTTAGTTACATCTATATATCGAAATTAAGCTTTTAGAACAATAAATATTAACAGATTTTATATACAGGGTCTCACAAGTGACGTTTGAAATTTGATTCAGGAAGATGAACAAATCGAAAATTTTTTGATTGTCCTTCGCTATTAATAGCTGAGAATTCAATCAATTGGAGCTCTATTACCCCATAGCTCTATTATCTTCTTCAATTATTTTATTAACAGCACAATGCTCTTTTCGATGGGACACCCTACTTTTTACCTCTCGCTAAGAGAGGTATTGAATATACGTCCACATTCTCCGAAAATTATAATCATTTCTAAGTAATCAGCGGCTGAATACATGGTAAGAATTTGCCTTTTTTTATTTACCTTGCCAAATTTAATTTGACACTGACATTTTTCGAAAACTACAGCGCCCACACATTTTAAAGAAGATTTGATTTGTATAAAACCCTAGTAACGTAAAATTACGGCAAACACACGTTAAAGGTGTAGGTCTCTGATTGGTCAATTTTAAGATGTCTTTTCTCGAATATCTTAAGCTAGATTTTTTTTTTCTTCGAAATTACACATCCGAGTACAGTCTCGTGTTTCCTCATTCGCTCTGGGGCGCGAGTTGTGAGACAGCCTGTTATACTTTCCTTGGATATACTTAATGTTTTTTTTTTATTTTTATAAGATATTTACAACAATTTCTCTTACGGGTGTATTCTAAAGACATTCCGTTATTTATAAACGGACCGTTAAAATTAAAATATCCGTTAACTAGATTTTGCTATTCTAAATACACTATCCGTTAATAATATAAACGGAGATCCGTTTATGTTATCCGTTTATAAATAAAATTTGAATGGAGAATGATTTATAGCCGTTAATTGTAAACGGGTGACATTTAATACATATATTTAGAAATTTCTAAAGTGTAAGCAGGGAATGGCGTTATCATCCTTTACTGTTTGCTCCGACCCTTGGATTCATAAACTATAATTGAAAGGAAAGTACAATAAATAATTTTTATAACAAAATTATACTCGTACATAACCTATAAAAAATCGGTTCGATGAAAGATGTGAACAATACAAAAATTATCCATTTCTCGTTCTCAATAAAATAAAATGCTTTCTCTAATGAAACGTACTCTACAATGCAAATCTTGTATTTTATCTAATGTTTTAAAAATATTCGAGTATTTTCAGGACTGCATTTAATATTCAGGGGCCCAAGACACAAATGTTCTATTGGTGCCTTTATTTTTAATTATAGATTACAACAAAGGATATTTTTATTGCAACAAAGAATATTTTGATTACAACAATGGATATTTTGATTATATTCGAAGAATACTGATTAGATGAATGAATCTAATGAAGAAAATTTAATTAATATTTGCGAAGAATTAATTATCAAGTTCATAATGTGTGTTTTATAATTTGTGTAGTTTTTAAAGTGCATGCGCCTATATTTAATTGTGGTCCCGCATATGTTCATTTTCTCGATACTGTAGATTAGCTTGGTGGTGTCTATAATTTCAAGATAAATATTGGGGTTGGGCGTTGGGGACCTTCTTTATTATTACTTTAGCTGCGCTTAATAAGTAACGAATTATGATTTTATAGACTTTTTTATTTTATGCCCATTTTTTTTCCAAATTTACAATAATATACAATAATATCAAAAGGTTATGAAACTGACAATTTTGACATTTATTACAACAAAGTATTTACCTACCATCATTCCAAAGATTATTTTGAAGAATATATTCATTATTGTGATTATTTATTGATATAAATTTATTACTAAATAGTATCTCTAAATTTATGCATCACAAATATCTGTTTAGATCTTAATATATTTTGTTATTATCAAAATATAAATATGTTGGCATTTACAATTTGACAACACTGCCCTACAGTAGCAAACGGATCCGTTTATTATAATAATTTTAACGGATCCGTTGAAATGTCATATTGTGAATAGAATATTTAGCGGAATCCGTTAATAAGAAATATTTTAACGGAATCCGTTTACATAATATATTTTAACGGATTGTGTTTAGAATACACCCATTAATAACCTTAAACTATTAAAAATATAGAATATCTATTTTACTTAACAAAACTTGTGTGGCATAGTACCAACTTAAAAGGAAACAGTCTCCCTGTTGTGGGATGAATAATTTTGTGGTGACGATTTGAATAGCATGTAGATGACGGGTTCAAAGGCAGCGTATTTGTATTTAATACGCGTGGATTGTGCGTGTTTGCGCTGAATGTGTGTCAAAGCTAATAGGCGCGTAAGTGTTGAGGATCCAGGCAAGTTTGTTGTCTTAGTTCGCAAGCGGCTTGCTCGAGGATTTCCGCATAAGCATGTGAATTATTAACGCGCAAGTTTCCTAGCCGATTTCGCCCGTTAGCGAATTAATTTTTGATAACCGACATCTCTCATAATTAGGCGATCGATAGCTGCTCCTTCGGAGGAGTCGCAAGTCGCAACACCTTCGAGTTTAATTATTCTATACTAATTACTATTCCATCGTTTCCTCTGTGCTAATTAGGATAATATTACTGAACTTATACTGACGATAAATTTCAAGCATCGGTCTTCTCTTCCTTCCGGCTTAGGTTATGATAGATGCTCAACCTTCTTGGGATGTTATTAAGTATTTATTAATTTTAGTCATTTTCTTTTTTGGGATCCCAAAGCCCACATAATTAAGTTTTCATTCGATCCTACTATCATGCTGAAATATTCATAAACCGCGACGTTATCTTCTTAATTCGTAAGTCCTTTATTTTCCTTGATGAACTAATGGATACACTGCCGCAGCTATCTTTTTGGGTTGAAACTATATGCAACCCGAAGGTAGAACAATGGCCTACTTGCGTGCCATTTTTACTTCCTTGTAAAAAGTAAAGGAAGTATTGTAATCGCGAAAAATTTCGGTTTTCAGATTTTAACGGAAATATCCATTTTGACCATCCCTGAATCCATTCTGACTAATTTCGTTGTTACGTCTGTACGTACGTACGTATCTCGCATAACTCAAACACTGTAAGCCGTAGAAAGTTGAAATTTTTTATTTAGGACTGCTATAACATCTAGTTGTGAAGTAATGTCAAAATCAAATCAAAACTCGCACTCGCTTGCCATCTACAGGTTACATTCTAAATATGCATCCCTTTCTCCAGTTCAAAATAATGACTTCAAAGAAAATCTTCTTTCTTAATTTATTAAAAAACAAATAATTTTTTTTAAATAAAATTTATATTTTTTCATACGTTTTCAATTTTGCTTTAGGTAGTTAGTAATAGATATCAGATTTTCAGTACCACGCAAGTAGCCTATTCTTTCTTTTTAAAAGGTCTGTTTAGGGTAGGATGCGACTATTAGTGCGATTCGTATACCTCCCTTACCAAGGGTAGCGGGAGGTAAAAAAAGTGGAGGACCTCTTATTTTTACAAGGTATAGTAAAAGATACATAAATTATTAAATAAATAAATATATCATCACGGCTTATTACCCATTGCTGGGTGTGCCAATCTGCTTTGAATACAGATATCGGTAATTATGAAATATTTGCACCGTGCGGGCGCTTACCAGGCGTCACCTCACGGGCACTCATTGCTGGGGTGAAGAGCGCACCACAGGGGGTCAATTTTATGCCATTTTAAATTCGAAATATTTGGCATCGGTCGGGATTGAACCAGGTTCCCCAAATTCGCGACGAGACACTCATGCACAATAATCAAGTCATATCTGCTTTATACGCAGATATCGGTAATGGTGATGACATATTCGTACTGTGCGCTCGTTTTCCAGGCGTCACCCCACGGGCACTCAAAACTGACAAATGTAAACTAAATATTATTATATTTTCTGTATGCAATTATCGCGAATAGATATATAGAACAAAACAAATTGTATTTATATATAATTAATCCACTACACAACTCATTTTTAATTATGTTTTACAATAATTATTATTTATATAAAATGTGCAATCAATTAAAACTTTTCCTGTAATTATAAATAAACAGAACAAAAATGTTGTTAAAATTTAAATGAACAAAAATATTCATAAAATAAATAATGACATTATCGATATTGGAGCAAAAAACATCATTTTGTACTATTAGGTGTAAACATAACCTAAATATGAAACACCACAACGTATAATTTCATGATTTGTGGTAAATTACAGTTAATTTCTTTATGACTGGTTTGATAGTCAGGAAATGTAGGCTAATACAAATTGCTGTTGATACAAACAAAAATATAACTGTTTACCAACCCCTTAGAAACTATTTACACATATCAAACGTATTATTTGATGATCAGAATGATATCGACTGAAAAAACGAATATTTCATGGATTTAACTATGTAATTATTTTTGACAAGTAAAATATGTAAACAAGATTTCAAACAACAGAAATAATAACATGAAAAGAAAACCGACAGTTCGTTGATGTTTAAATATATTAACAAAATTGGTTTATTTAGGTACTCTATAAGTATTTCGTTTCAAATTGTACTGGAGATAAATATACATTTTTACCTCCCGCTACCCTTGGTAAGGGAGGTATAGGGACCGTGCTAAAAATCGCATATCGAGATTTTGGTAAATGACCACGTTTTAAGGTCCCTAGAATTCAATTTTAACATTTTCCCCATGATGTCTGTGTGTATGTGAGTGTGAATCCTCCACTCTAACTCAAATACTAACGTTCAGAAAATTTTGAAACTTTGTATTTTGAACTTTTTCTGTAATGGAAAAAGCCCATTAGATTTTGGTGTAAATCGGAAAACCGGAAATTTCTCTTTACTAAAAGCTCAAAATAGTTTTTCTTCGAAAAATACCTTTAAATGTTATTTTTTCGACATTAATGTTATTATAAAAATTAAAGATTATTAAATTTTCTACAGATTTGCGTTAATACTTTTTCTACATATTATATGGATAAATTTATAAAATTATCTATAATATAAATCCCGGAGCCTACGCTTTAAACAAACAATACTCCTTGGCAGTTATTCAAGTGTATGTAACTGACAGATAAATGTCACTGTCAAAGAACTAATCATTTTAAATTAATAATAGTAACGTTTTAAAAAGAAAAAAGTAAATAAAACAAAAAAAAAAGAATTCAATACAGCAGTATGTATTTAGATTAATAAAAATTAACGATTTACAAAAATGTTTAAGCTAATCCTCATTTTTGGATTAGTGAATTCTATTCTATCCCGATATTTAAAATTTAATCTCCATTTTAATAGCTCTGGTGGCTCAATGTTTAGAGCAACGCCTCATAAGTCATGAGTGCGCTTGGGGCTCTGTGTTCGAATCCCAGGCACGGATGTGTGTGAATGTGAACCTACTCAGTAATTGGGATTTAATCCTGTTGAGGGGTTTAAAAAGAAGGTAGTTACTTGGATTAGATTACACTATATTTTAAGAAATAAACTGTCAAAATTACAATAAATTTCGCTAATCCAAAAATATGGATTAACTTAATCTTTTTTGTGACTCGGGCTGTAAATGGCGGGAGGTATTGTGTTGGCCACACCAGATTTTTGTTATTGTTCTTAATCTACATTCACAGTTACTTTTTTAATGCGTAATGATAATGCATAAGTCATGACTTTAATACATAGTGCTAAAGCGTAAAGTTAAGAAAAACATAGTTTTTTCTACAATCATATTTAACTGATGATTGATATCTGTTTTTAAGGCTGGAAAAAATTGCTGAAACGTATTTCCTTGTTTAATTTTATTTGAGCACATAGTATTATAAATATAGTACTAGATGTAGCTATTTATTTTCTTCGACATTGAAGATTTCTCGCAAATTCATTTGACAACTGTTGCAAATTTACTTAATGCATAATGCGTAATGGATAAAAGTTTGGAGTTTGCAAACTTTTGTTGCTATGCATTGTGTTTATGCATTATGCGCTAATATTAAAACTAGCTGTGAATGGCCCTGTGCGTTGCCATATAACAAACTTCGTCATGCATTATCTACTAGCACTAAGTATTAAAGTTATGCATTAAAAAAGTAGCTGTGAATGAAGCTTTACTGTTCCTACATTTGTTCGACAATATTGTTGTCTACCTATTTGTTTGAAGGTTTCTGTTTCTGTTGTATCTCATCCATGAGCCTTTGCAAATGATACTTGGTGCCTTCAACCAAAAACAATACTTGGGGCTATCACCCACAGGGTATAAGTAATTTATTTCATCCCAATAACCAGCTACAACTCACACTAATGAATCGCTAATTGACTCCCTGTACGCAAGAGAAATGTTTTCTCTGATGAATGTAGCTTTCTTTCATTTCTTTTCCTTTCCCAACCTAGTTATGGTAGGTTTCATTAGGTGAGATAAGAGAAAAGACAGAAAAATAAAAAGAAAGGTCAAGGAATTACAAATAACAAATATAAAGAAAAGCATCATATTTAAAAAATCTGGTGTAGCCAACACAAGACCTCCCGCCATTTACAGCCCGAGTCACAAAAAAGATTAAGCTGATTCTTATTTTTGGATTAGCGAATTTTACTCTAATTTTAGCAGTTTATTTCTTAAAATATAGTCTGTCTAATCTAACCTAAGTAACTACCTTTTTTGATAATAAAATGAAGATTAAATTTTAAATACCGGGATAGAATAAAATTCACTAATCCAAAAATGAGGATTAGCTTAAACTTTTTTGCGAATCTTTAATTATTATTAATCTAAATACATGCCTACATATTTACTTATGCTGGAAACTGTATTGATTTCCTTTCCTATTATTCCCTTTCCCTTATTCTTTTTAAAACTTTACTATTTTTAATTTGAAATGATTAGTTCATTGACAGTGACATTTATCTGTCAGTTCCATACATTTGAACAACTGCGCAACCAAGGAGTTTTGTTTGTTTAAAGCGTAGACTCCGGGATTTAAATAATAGATAATTTTATGAATTTATTTATCCATAAAATATATAGAAAAAGTATTAATACAAACCTATAATAATCTTTAATTTTTATAATAACATTAATCTCGAACAAATAACATTTAAAGGTATTTTTCGAAGAAAAACTATTTTGAGCTACTAGTAAAGTGTCATTTCCAGTTATCCGATTTACACCAAATCTAATGGGATCTGTCCGTTACAGCTAAAGTTCGAAATACAAGGTTTCAAAATTTTCTGAATGATAATATTTGAGTTAGAGTAGAGGATCCACACATACATACACACACACACACACACACACACACACACACACACATACACACACACACACATACACACACACATACACACACATACACACACATACAAACACATACAAACACATACACACACATACACACACACACACACACACACACACACACACACACACACATACACACACATACACACACACATACACACACATACACACACATACACACATACACACACATACACACATATACACACATATTCACACACATATACACACACATATACACACACATATACACACACATATACACACACATATACACACACATACACACACATACACACACATACACACACACACACACACACACACACACACACACATACATACATACACACACATACACACACATACAAACACATACACACACATACACAAATACACACATAAAATGTTAAAATTGGATTCTAGGGACCTTAAAACGTGCTCATTTATCAAAATCTCGATATCGGTTTTAGCACGATCCCTATACCTACCTCCCGCTACCCTTGGTAAGGGTAGGGTTGTACCTTTTTAATTGCATACACATACATAAATGTTGCATTCAAATTTGTCCAGATCAAATCTATAATTTATGACCCGTCCCAATTGTGTACATTTCATTGACTCCAACTTTATTGTCTAACTTTACGAGGGTGTAAACATTTATCTCATGTATCAATACAAGCGTCAGCTTCAGCGGCTGAAATATATGAAGGATAAGTAGAGCAAAATCTGAAAAAATAGTATAAGGTGTTGTAATAAATTCTACTTAATGGGCATTTGTTACAAGTGGACATATCTTTCTTAAGAAGGACATTTCCAAAGTGTCTGTACTATATTTCATGGTTCTCTTAATCGGACATTAATGGCAGCGAGAAACGGAAACGAGAACAAAAACAAGAAAAAACGGTACTGTGGCGACTTCATAACTGTAGGCTCGGATAAACAATGGCTGTTTCGTATTCTAAAGAACAGAACTTTCATATATCAAATAACAAAATTGTTTTTTTATACATGCAGAATTTCTCTTTCTAACCTAATGTGCAGTAAAACATAAATTGCTTACATCCCATTCAAGAACGAGTTTGAAATTCGAACACGAGCGCATAGCAGCGAGTATAGGAACAAATGGCGGCATAGCACAGTGAGAGTGCTAGCCTCTGAACTAGGACTTCGTGGGATAGGTTAGGTCAGGTCGAAAATTTTTCAAGGAATTTTTCTCGACTGGCCTTGATAGAGGTGGGCGCGTGAGTAACTTTTTGTTCACGATCACGCACACTCACGGAACTAAAAATGTAATCACGACCAATGACGAACGACTTTTTATGTTTGATTCACGATCACTCATGCTCACGATTTTATTTTGGCACTCACGCCCGATCACGCCCGGCGGGTCACGTTCGTGTCACGTAATTATTTCTATGTACATTTAAGCCTGCTTAACACAGTCATAAGTTGTTATCAAATTTGTTAACAAATTGGTAGTAAGTTAGGTTAGGTTAGTTTATGTATAAATAGGTTGTTCTATTCCTGCACAAATATCATTATAAATTTGGTAACAAATTTGTTAACAAAATTATGATCATGTCAAACGGGCTTAAAGCTTTGTATATCTTTAGTGAAATCGGAGCAACTGTGTATACAATTTTGGGTACAACAATAACACTATTTTTATGCAAAAATATACTGTTGACGACATATTTGGACATAATAATAATAATAATAACAAGAATGTAAAATAAAAGATGGAAATGGACAATTTTTTAAATAAAAAATAGAAGAAAACTTGTACTCACGCCCGATTAAATTTCTATCACGCCTGATCACGCACGATAGTTTTTTAGTGCCTCACACTCACGTCCAATCACGACGCAAAATTTAAATTATATTCACGATCACGCGGGTCACATCGTGACCCACCGTGACCCGACAAAATCACGGCCCGCGCCCACCTCTAGGCCTTGATCAGTACCTTTCCATGTTGGGATTCATTTTTCCATTCATGACACTTTATATCACTGAATAGGGCTGTAGCAAGAATTTGTATATGCCTTCTAAGTATTAAATTTAAAAAGATATCATTATTTAAATAGCCTCAAATTTGAAAATATTATTAGACATTTTACAATTAATTTTTGAAATTTGGATAATTTAAAAAGTCATGTGATCTGAAACAGAATGTGACGTCACAACACATACATCTTCATCGGCTCCAATTGGTCCCTTATAGGCTCAATTCTTTGTGTTTTGTTACAAGTTTTATGATAAATATATTTTCAAAGTTGTCAAATAAGTGTCAAATTTTTGAGTTTGGTTCGTGTTAGATAATCCAAAATTCAATATAAAATGAGTAATTTACAGTATCGTATTGTGCCTTCTTGCAAAAATGCGCTAGGAACAAACCTACTATTGAACGTATAAATATGCCAAAAGATGCGAATAAAAGAAAATTGTGGCTGGAACCAGTAGGTCGATGAGCTGATGGTTGGGGTTTTACATTTTATTTTACCTTAACTCTTTAACACACCTTATTTCGGCAAGAGTAAAACAGTCGTTTTCTGATATAAATTCAGTCATCACCCAGCTTTCGATTTTCGGTAAACTGTCCGACTAGCTTGAGTGTATTATGTATTAGCCATTATTACTCATTTATAATGGAAAATATCAGCGTCAAATGTCAAATTAGAAGTTTGTTATTAATATGTGACAAACTATCGCCTACGTTTATTTATCTAAATAACAAAAATAAATGTAATGGAAAAACTGTTTTTCTATTGGCTGTGAATGATGTAATGTATGTGCTTCTACGATACAGGAGTGGGGGGTTGTTTTTCATGATTATTTTTGGCGCCAATATTCGTGTTTAATTATTTACGAAAATAACAACACATTGTTAAAAAATTATTATTAATAAAAAAAATATTGCATAAACTTTCATTTAAAAAAACTTTTTGAAAAATGTGAAACAGGCTCAATGAGAATTAAATTCTCTAACGAATGATAAATAAAAAATAAATGACCTCATTTAAAATTTAAAAGTTAGGTCCCGTATTTTGAGAACCACTGGTCCAAAAAAATAATTTTTCTTTTACACACATACATACATACATAAAATCACGCATTTCCCACTTAGTGGGTTAGCACAAACCCGAAAGAATAAAAAAAAAAACATCATTCAAAAAAAAAAAAAAGAAAAAATCAGTCTGTCTTTCAACAACATTCTTACTAACCTGACATCATAGGTACAACATATATTCCTCACTCTCAACATATTAAAGTGACCGAATTACGGTAGCGAAATACCGCAACAGGACCACAATAATAGTTACGAAACAATCATCCTTCGCCACACATTCCTGTCTAAGCACACTTCTTTCGCCTCGGCCACATTCATAATCGCATTCATACACGCTCTTCTTCTCTTCCCACTCGGAAACTTTCTCTCTTTTAGTACCTTATCAATCACATCCATCCACTTACACTCTGGACGGCCACGCAATCGAACACCCTCAATTTCACCAAGATATATACGCTTTACAAGACGTTCACTCTTCATTCTCTCCACATGACCAAACCATCTCAATTGGCTCATTCCTACTCTCTTAACAACATTCTTCCTAACCATACATTTTTCATGAATAGAAATTGTTTGCCTATTTAACCGTCTTTGTAACTCTTATAGTTCTCGAGATAGCAATGGTGGCCCATTTCAAATAAACACACTGTATACCAGAGTGCAGATCCAAACGATGTTGTAAAATAATACGGAAACTAGAACAGGAAACTAATATCCGTGATTTAGCTTTCACATCCAGAAAAAATATTACAAATTCAATAACAGATAAGTTTGCAACTCAACCTATTATTTCGCAAGTTTCAAATTTCATTGTACCTCCGAGAAATAACGAGCTCGTAATGACATTTTAATAACAAATTGCTATAACTCACTTTGAAAGAATGCAATTTACACTGAAACTATGTAAAAAGCGAGAAAAACTATGCTGGGAAGTTCTATCTTATTCTAAGTGTGTACTTCGTCTGTGCAGAGTAATATAATTAGTGTAATTAAGCCGAAGAAGACTTAGTTCATCAGAGAGAAAGACGGTTGCAGGGACAACAAAAACAGGAGTTGTGTTGCGATAACATAATTACTTCATGCAACTGCAGACAAAGTGACATTTATAGATTTCTACACAATCCCAACTAACAAAAAGAAAAATTAAACTAACACTGTTAATGTCTTCTTAAAAAAGGAGTTTACTTGTAATATGGTATTGTAACAGAAGTTAAAATCACTTTTGCTTATTAAAAATAAAGCATATTTACTCAATACACTTTTCAAAAATTTCTGCACCATTAAAACCATAGGGGGGGTGCCATGGGTGCCACGGCACCCTCTAATATATTAATACGAGGGCTGTTCTCTTTCCACTGAGCCTATCTAGCAGGTTATGATAACTAAAACTATTATAATTACCCCTTGACCTTAAAATTAATTTTAACAAAAACTATATACGTATTTCGAGAAGTAAGTTCTCATCATCAGTAATACAACAAGTGAAAGTAAAATAGAGTAGTCAAGATTACTCAACATGTCAACCATGCCAGAGGTCCTAACAACTCTGAAAAACAAGGGAGAGAACTGGATTATGTAGGGATGGGAGTCACAGGTGAAACATTACCTATAAACTAAGATAATTTTCGTCCAATAATGAGTCATTAAATTTTATATCGTCCAATAAAATTTAACTTTGTAATAAATTGAAAAGTTTTGAGTTTAGTATGGGACCGAGATCTGCGTTCATCAAATTATTTTTATATTTATTTATTATTAAACTCTCGTATGCATCTAAATATCTGTCATTATTAATATGTTTTAAAAGTTTAATATTAGAATTGTTAACTTTGTGATTATTACGCTAGATTTTTCTGGATTACCGCTTTTTAGATGATAAAAATATTCTTTAAACCGAGTGTCAATTTGTCTTTTAGTTTGACCGATATAAACTTTACTACAATCATTACAACTAATTTTATAAATACCGGATTTTTTGTTAGTATCTATTTTATCTTTAGGGTTACCTAATAACGATTTAATGGTATTATTTGATTTGTAAGTTACGGTTAAATTATGATTTTTAAAAAATTTGTTATGATATTTTGAAACAAATCTTGTTGACATTTTAATCTAGTTGTTTACAAGGTTAATTATAGTGATGGTTGTTAAATATATGTAATTGAATGTTATTTAAATACATAATTTTAAAGTAACCATTTCCCCAAGAAATCATTGAATTGAGCAAAGAGCATTAGTGAGCTGTGATTTTTTATAATTCCAATCGTGCATTAAGCCATCAAGAATATTTTGAGGAAATCCATCGAGTGTTTGGTGACAAGTCATGTTCCTTAGGTACCGTAAAACGGTGGTACAATGAATTTCAGCGTGGCCGACTTTCCTTAAATGACAGTTTTCGAGCTCCTAAGCCAAAAACGGCAGTTACCGAAAAGAATATTGGTCTTGTTCAGAACATGATTAAAGAAAACCGGCATGTTACTGTCAGGAATATTCAAGCAACTTTAAAGATTGGTGTGAAAGCAATTGAAACCAATTTAGACCAACATTTGATGGGAAGCTTTGTTCTCGTAGGATTCCCCACAATTTGACTCCAGTCAAAAAGACAACCGTTGGAGATGGTGCAGATCTACATTAGATCGCTTTGACAATGGTTCGTTTCATTTGGTGTACAACTTCATTAGAGGTGACGAAATATAGGTATACTGCTATGATCTCAAAAAAAAGCAACAGTCCGCAGTTTGGGTCTTTGAGAATGAGTCGGCTCCAACAAAAGTTATTCGTGAAAAAAGGCGAAACAAAAAAATAGTTGTCACATTTTTTGGAATTATTATATTTATGTTGAATGGTACACTACCGTTTGTTTGCCTCAAGTTCTCCAAAATGTTCGCGAAAAACGTCAACGGGGAAGGATTATCTAGCATCAAGACAATGTTCGGCCGCACACTGCTGCTCGAACGACTCATTATTTGAATGCCCAAAACATTGAAATAATGGGTCATTCGCCGTATAGTCCAGACCAGGCACCTAATGATTTCTTTTTATTTCCACGTGTAAAGGATAAGTTACGGAGTTTACGTTTTACGTCGGCCGAAGAAGCTGTTAACGCATTTAAAAAAGAAATAAAGAAACAAACGCGGGATGATCGGAGAAAATGCTTTGGAGATTGGTTCTCACGGATGCAAAAATGTATTGATTGTGGAGGGGAATGCCTTGAAAAATTATAAATAAATGTGTTTTGCAAGTGAATTGTGTATTACTTTACTATGCTCAGCGGAAAGAGAACAACCCTCGTAATATTGAAAATATTAAGTTATTAATTATTTTGTTCATGTTGCTATAATATATACAGAGCTGGGCAGTACTTACAAGAAAAGTACTTTATTAGGCTTGCAAGTACTTTCAGTACTTCAAGTACTTTACTTGAAGTACTTTCTATATATAGTACTTTGTACTTGACAAAGTAAGTCTATTCACATGTACTTGGTACTTAATACTTGGAAAAATACTTAAAGTATTTTTAAATACTCGAAGTACTTTAAATGTACTTGAAGTATTTTAAATATACTTGAATTACTTTAAATATAATTGACGTTCGATGAATAATTTAATAGTTAACAATGTTATGAGAATTGTTTGTCTGTCATTGTTTCTTTTACAGTGATGTGGTGTTATTCCTGTTGTACATAATTATGTGAATTTCATTAATAAATATATTTTCAGCGATAATATGAAAGTAGACATATATTTGCAAATTTTTTGGCATAAATAAATTAATTCTAATCTGCATATTGCATATACATATAATGTTTGTATTACCTAACTACAGTGCTGGGGCTTTGCGTATCGCCTGGCGATCGCATGACGTAAAAATGACGTCGTCTAATGTCTCGATACAGCTTCTCGTATCGCTTGGCGATCATATGACGTCAATTTTACGTCATGAGATCGCTAGGTGATATGGCAGACCCAGCGAGGTACTCTTGTTTTAAATAACCAAATAAATATCGCGTACTGAAATTTTTGTAAACAATCACTTTTTAAGATCCATATAATCAGAAAAATATCAATTACTGAAAAGTACTTGCACCTCAATTTACAAGGACTTTTTCAAGTACTTGGTACTTTCAAGTACTTTAGAAACTAAAAAAGTACTTGTACTTCAAGTACATTTAAAAACATCAAGATACTTGGTACTTGTACTTCAAGTACTACTTTCCGGTACTTTGCCCAGCTCTGAATATATATATATATATATATATATATATATATATATATATATATATATATATATATATATTGTTTATTATTTTTTCTGACTCCATTTATATTAATTACTTTATTTATAATAATAATTATACATAATCATTTTGGCACACACAAGAGTAAAGGCTAACTACTTATCATCCCGCCCTCGAATTTTCGGAATGTATTTTAAATTAGCTTTATTATATTTAACACTATCTTCTTCTTTCCAGACTGGACTACCGTCCAGAGGCAGGCCGGTACGACCTGAAGATTTCCAACGCAAGCTACGATCGCGACAACGGTCGATTTGAATGTCGAGTTAAGGCTGGAGGAAGTGGTGCTTCTCTTCACTCTCAGAGTTACTCCCTCACGGTATTAACTGTCCCTCAAGCTCCTCAAGTCTCCCCCGGAATCAGGGTGACCGCTACGGAAGGAAGACGGCAGGAGCTATCCTGCTCGAGTATTGGAGGAAGTCCTGATCCTCTCATCAGATGGTATCGGGATGGTAAGTTGATGGTTCTTTTCTTTATAATGCACTGTTAGATCTGTTCGATGAAATTTAAAAAATGCAATGTGGTGTAGTGTTTGTTCATTGTTTTTGCCCTAATTTAACAATTGCTGGTGCATGTGCGTTTTTTATGCAGAAAAAAGATAGTTTCCTAGACGACAATGACGAATATAAATTAGTTGTTTTATTACTTCAATATTTTATACTTACCTAAAAACATATCTGCCAACTTGGGCGTCCGCAGACTTTTTTACAAGGTGGGTCGAAATTTTTGTTGTAAGAAAAAAATGCGCCGTAGGCGAATTTTTAATAATTTTCAAGGTCAAACGTGTTTTAATGCAAAGTAAGATAATATAGAGTTCTTTACAATGAAGCAAATTTAACAAATTCTTAAAAAATTAAAATCCATATTTTATGACGAAAATGAATATGTACGCTCTAAAAGCGTAGAATTGCTCCTTCTACTAGGCTTTATGATGCGACATGCGAGCATAAGCAATAACTACAAAAACAGACAATCTGAAATACAATGTTGCATTAAATTAAAATATATTACTGAGTAACAATATAATTATTCTATTGAACTGCTCAAAATAAAATGTATAATAATTAAATGTTAATTAAATCCCGCTCCTCACAAAATACGGCAACCCTAATCATACGTAGGTACTTTTAATATAAATGAATATGCAATGTCTATTCATTATTTACTTTTCTATTTCTTTATTTCTATATAACAGTAAAATCGATAATTGTGAAAGTTTTGAGAAGAACGTGATCATAAAATGATTAGAATAAACTACGGCATATTAAAGAAAATACAACACCGAAGATAATGTAATATAATAACAGTACAAACATAATTTACTCATTCTGACACTTCAGCTATTTCGTACTTACTAATAGATAGTATGTAATAAATTTTTGATTGAAATATAAGAAAATATTACCAATAATTATTAAAAAATACAATGATACATTGAAATGAAAAAATAAAATTATAATTTTATTTTTAAAAATGGATACAGTTCATAAATGAAAGGGGGGTCAGTCGACCCTTTCGGCCCCCTCCCCCCCTGTGGGCGCCTATGTCTGCCAACATCAAAACTGATATTAAGCTTCTTATTAAAATTTCAAATTGCTCTTAACAAATATTTCAACGAGAAAATCCTTTCCAAAAACAGACGGCAAAGTATGTATTAATTAATAAATTCAACGACGAACCCTTTATAGATTTGTGAACTAGGTATGAAGTTATTAAAACTTCGAACACGGTGAAAAGTTTTGCGAATTTCAAAAAACTACTTCATATTTTAAAATGGACGCAATATAGGGGAAAATACATATTTGTTAAACAATTGATACTTTCAAAACTGTTGCGCTCAAATATTGGAATAAACGGAAAAATGGAGTCAAATATTGGAGTTGTAAATTTCAACACAATGTTAGAAAAAAGTTTCATTTAATTTTGCGGTATTGAAAAATGTATCCCCCACCTTTCGACTGGTATTTTCCGTAATACATTGTTACTATATTTCGTTGCGAAATAATCTGGATTAATAGTGTAACGTGGAACGCCCGCCGTCGCCGCCGCTGTCGCCACCGCCGTCGCCGCAGCAATGAGCGAGTGTCTATTTATAGCAGGGATGGCGAACCTTTACGTATCAACGTGCCATTTTTCTAAGAAATGTTTAATGAGGTCATAGACGTGCCATCAAATAATTTTGACTTTGTGATTATTGGGAAAATAATAATAATAAATACTATCAACTCAAAACTCTTTATTTACTACAAAAAATAGGAACATTTTGCAATGTTTCAATTATACGCGTAATTTAAATTAAAGTAAAATTAGTGGACTTCTGTTGCTGCAGATTAGATGACAAATAACATATGTTAGGGTTGTAAGATGTTACTTTTAGCAGAATGCATGCTGAACTGGAGTCATCTGTCAAACGGTTTCTAACCGAGTCTTTAATGTTATTCATCTCTGAAAATAATGACTCGCAGGCATAGGTTGATGAAAATATTGTTAAAATAGCATGAGCCAGCTTCTACAAACAATTAAATGTGTCTGGTAATGCATTCCATGTTTCCAAAATTTTGTTATTAGCATTTTCACTTATATTACTTGTCAATCTTTCTGTTTCAATTAATTCTAACTCTTTCCTTGTTTCAATAAATTTTTGAATCCATATTGAACTAGACTGGAAATCAATCAGCTGCATTTCAAATTTTTCAGTTTCCAACCAATCGAATTGGGACAAATTCAGTTTATCAAATGACGTCACATCAGTGTACATAATAAACTTGAGTATTTCCGATAATTCTTTGAACTGAGAAAATCTCGCTGAAAATTCCTTGATTGAAGAATCAGTCACAGAAATAAATTCTTCAGTATATTTTTCTAAATCGCAGCTCGCGCACTGCACTCGAACATTCCGTAGCGTAGGGATCACTCGCGTTCGCTCGTCATATAATACCTACTTCACACTTTTTTTCGTAGTGCATCATAATGAATTTTGTGATCAGTGACGTGCCCAAAATATTGTGTCACGTGCCATTGGTTCGCCATCCCTGATTTATAGCGATGACGCAACCGCGCTAGAAGCCGGGCTACATAAACAAACAAGTCGCGACGTGTTTAATTACTTGCGGTCGCCTGAACCTTTTGTGTTCATTGTTATTATTCAGTCGAACATTCTATAGCTTTCTAGAAAGTAATGGCAGCTGTATAAAAGGGACGCAGCTATGCTCGAGAGTTAGTTGCATTCATTGACATAGAGATATTCACATAGAGTGTTAGTGAGTTTGAGAAGCATAACAGTACCGTATTGAGCGTATGCAGTAAAGTGTCGAATGGAATAGGTACTCTGGAATTTACTGGTATACTGGGGTAGCTGTGAATGTGAATACTCGGTAGTGTTGACGAGTATTGTGAAGTTAGGTATACAAGGACAGTAACAGCGAGTTAGAGTAGATACTCGCCATTGGTGTTGAAGAATATGGATAGTTGGTGATACTGAGGCTGTGGAAGGAGAAAGTTAGTTACATAAATAGACAGACAGTGAGGTCAAAGGTATGACTTCTGTCCGAGCAGTTGAATATACAGACGCTGTTGAGTCAGTTTAGCTTCATTACAAAAACCAAAAAATATATAAGTTTTAAATTTACATATCTCGCTTATACAATGGCCTAATTTAATAAAACTTGATATGCTAGACGCAGAATTTAATTCTCTAAAACACTTATTTGAAGTATTTATTTCCAAAATCAAAATGAAACCATTTTATTGAAAAAAAACTGTTAACAACTTCAGGTAAAATATCACTTCCGGTTAACCTATTTGTATGTATGTTATTCCAATTCATATAAAAGTCTTATATACCAAATTTGAAAAGTTTTGGATTATATTTTAAAATAGTTTTTCATTAAAATCTATTATAGCCTTCAAATAAAGTACCATTTCTGGAAATTATGTAATTACCAAAAAGGGAGGTGCACTACTAGATGATATAGCAGTCCTAAATACAAAATTTTAACTTCCTACGGCTTACCGTTTTTGATTTATGCGAGATACGTACGTACAGACGTCACGACGAAATTAGTCAAAATGGATTCAGGGATGGCCAAAATGGATATTTCCGTTGAAATCTGAAAACCGAAATTTTTCGCGATTACAATACTTCCTTTACTTTGTGCAAGGAAGTAAAAACCGTTACAATAGTATGGATTTTTGTCAGATATACTACAAATAGACCCATAAAAAATTAGATATAATTCAATGGCGTCTGCTTTGAATCTGGTACAAAATATACTTCTCAAACAATAGCAGGACCTCACTAAGCGTCCCGACAGAGTCAGTTTTTCTGACTTTATAATTATGAAATTTTGGTGAACCATTTATATTTGAATATTATTTTCCAATTCTTAGTGAAAGAAAGCTAGCTGAATTTTATTCTGAATACAAATAGTTTCAAACTTGTTTGAAAGTAGAAAAGAGCATACTATTGATTCCCGCTTCCCGCCCGCTATGCAGTGAGCAGTGTAGCAAATTGCAAATAATCCTAAGCTCGGGGATTCCCCTGGGTGCGTCGAGCGCCGCAGTGGTAGCCACTACAACTACAACTTGCGATGTAGCCCCAAGCAGTGAATTTGCATATCCAGTAATCAAACTTCCCTAGTTCTGCTTCCATCTCTGGCTGCGACTAGCTTCACGCACGATTCATTGTTAATGTAATGAAAATATGATTATAAATGATCTCCATAATTGGGGACATTAATGTACCGTCCACAGCCTGCTACGATTTACGATTTAGTTATCTGAAGTTGTGAACTATGTCATTTGTGGAAAACACTTACTTTGCTTCCCTGGGCACCAGCTGCTAATTAGGCAAATGCTGCTTTTATGGAAATATACGCCACCGAACTATTGTTCAAATTTTACAATTGTGTTTTCTATTATTTTGCAATTTGCTCGGCTCTTCATATAACATATTACTTTATCCACCAGTCAAATGCATAATATAGTAGGATTTTCGTAAAATCTATTAATTTTGCATGAATTGTTTAATACTGTATTTGTAATTTTATCAATTATTCATACCTCTTTCGACATTTCATTGTTCCGTTTAAACGTTTTGTTAAATTTTCCAACTAAAATAAAATCTATTTTTCAAACATACCTTTTACATTTAATTAAAAAGTTTATTTATTAAACGCTATTGATATTTTTAAAATATTATTTTATATGCAAATCAGCAGTTGGTTAGCATTGTTTTTCCTTTCTCAATCTTTTTTTGGATTATTTTTGAGAAAAAATAGATACAGTAATTTTTTAAAGATGTCCAATAAAGGTCATCTGCAACACTTGTAAAAAAATCTGGTGTGGCCAACACAATACCTCCCGCCATTTACAGCCCGAGTCACAAAAAATATTAAGTTAATCCTTATTTTTGGATTAGCGAATTTTACTGTAATTTTGACAGTTTATTTCTTAAAATATAGTCTAATCTAATCCAAGTAACTACCTTTTTTAAACCCCTCAACAGGATTAAATCCCAATTACAGAGTGGGTTCACATTCGCACACATCCACGTCTTAGTGGGATTCGAACCCAGAGCCACGTGCGCACTCATGACTTATGAGGCGTTGCTCTAACCATTGAGCCACCGGACAATAATAAAATGAAGTTTAAATTTTAAATACCAGGATAGAATAGAATTCACTAATCAAAAAATGAGGATTAGCTTAAACAGTTTTGTGAATCGTTAATTTTAAATAATCTAAACATATACTTACATATTTACTTATGCTGGAAACTGTATTGAATTTCTTTTCTATTGTTCTATTTACTTTTTTCTTTTTAAAACGTTACTAATATTACTTTGATAGTGACATTTATCTGTCAGTTACATACATTTGAATAACTGGGTTTTGTTTGTTTAAAGCGTAAACTCTGGGATTTAAATTATAGATAATTTTATAAATTTATCCATAAAATATATACAAAGAGTATTAATTTAATAGTCTTTAATTTTTATAATAACATTAATCTCGAAAAAATAACATTTAAAAGTATTTTTCGAAGAAAAACTATTTTCAGCTTTTAGTAAAGTGTCATTTCCGGTTATCCGATTTTCACCAAAATCTAATGGGCTGTTTCCATTACAGAAAAGTTCGAAATACAAGGTTTCAAAATGTTCTGAATGATAGTATTTGAGTTAGAGTGGAGGATCCACACACATATAGGTACACACAGACATCATCGTGAAAATGTTAAAATTGGATTCTAGGGACCTTAAAAAGTGGCCATTTACCAAAATCTCGATATGCGATTATTAGCACGATCCCTATACCTCCCTTACCACGGGTAGCGGGAGGTAAAAAGTAATCATATTTATACTTTCATAGATTAAGGGTCTGGGGTCTCGTGGCCGCGTGCCTGAGTGTCAGGTCGCGAATCTGGGGAACCGGGTTCGATCCCGACCGACGCCAAATATTTCCAATTTTAAATAGCACAAAATTGACCGCTATGGTGCACTTTCCACGCCAGCAGTGAGTGCCCGTGAGGTGACGCCTGGTAAGTGCCCGCACGGTACAAATATTTCATCATTACCGATATCTGTGGATAAAGCAGATTGGCACACCCAGCAATGGGTAATAAGCCGTGATGATATATTTATTTATTTATTTTATTTAAAATTTCAAAATTTTCACAGAATTCTACCAAAATTACAGTTGCAAGCTTGCGCAGCTTTATTTAATTTAAATTCGATTTGTATTAGAAAATAATTTTTTTATTGTTTTATTAAAATTTTCATCTATATGATTTTCAAAAAATAGATGAAGATAATTTTTATTTAGATAAGATAATAGATAACTTCGAAAAAATTATCTATATAAGATAATAGATGAAACTATATTATCTAGATGATTTATCTAGATGAAATTATCTAGATAAGTTACTACACTGATTAGAATTACAGATTTCCTTACAGGTCTTACAGATTTGCTCAGAATTGGCCTTTAAATTAAATCGTATAAAAAGGCCTATTTTCACAACGCTTTAAAGAAAAGGGTTTCAAAATTACACAATGTTAATATTTACTTACCAAACACTTTTCATTGTTCGTAATTTAGATTATAAACAAAGCAACATTTAATGTCGCTATTACATTATCAAAGCAATTAATCTAAGCTGCAAATACATCAGATTTCTTGTACGAAACCACAGAAATAAAACCTTATCGATTCTCTCGATTGTTTATCGGAATAACCAAAACGCGCAAACTTGTAGCCGTCAGTTAACAAAGGGTTTCAGGAATACAATATCAACTGCAAGTAGCATTTTGGAAAGCAGCAGGCATTGTATTTGGTAACAATGTAAGAACATGAAAGACTATGCATGAGCATGACCTAGTTATGTTTCCACACGCCATGATAACGCTAACGCTAACGCTGTGAAATAATACGGAGCTACTGTTGCTGCTGACGCAAATGTGACCAAAAATTCATTCCGCAGCTAGCAGATGAAGCAGATAATATTCATAAGAGCTCCGAGATTAAGATACTGTTCAAATACTTGTACGCTAATTAAATTTTAATTGCAGGGCGGTAACGCACGCCATCTTGCCGTAGCGTGCACTCATATTGAGAAAGAGCAAAGATTTACCAATTACCAACCTTTATTGTATAGGTAAACGTAATGGGTAAACTTAATTAATGAAGAATTTAAATCCAATGGAACCATGAGCCGAGGATTATGAGGAAATGGTATTAAAAATTCGATTATTTTAAAAACTCAGTGCCGGCCCGAGAGTTTTGAGCGCCCCAGGCGAAAATTATAAATTGCGCCCCACATGTATTACAATTTTGTTTAGATTATATACGTACAAAAATTAGAAAAGAGGCGATTTGTGTCCATAACTCGCGAACAATCACAGAATCTTAATCTGAATGAATTTTTTTTTACTATTTCACTCATAAATATATAAACCAATCCAACTTCAGGATTCTACCTAGTTACCAAGTTTCACTTCGACAAAACACTGACATAAAAATTTTTTCGCACCCTTTAAGCCAATAAGATGTCGTATTTTTACAAGTAAGTGAGTTTTGATATGCGAAATTTTTTTGACGTTTTAGAAATATAATGTTTACATACCTGTCAAAGTCTGTATAATTTCAGTGTTATCAGTTTTTATTAAAAACGAGTCGATTCGCACAGGAATCTATTTAAAACGTTGAAAAAGCAAACTGAAACATAATACCTCTAAACACAATAAAAATTACAAGATTTTTGTCAAGAAAAAAATTATATAAATGATTACCTGATTTTTATTTTGGAAATAGTCATCCGAATACCATTCGTGGTTAAATTTTATCCTGGAAAAAATTTCCGATTGCTTTACTCGAGCCTGTTGCCAATTTATCTCGTGACATTGATCAAAAATCACTCGTTTGACAACTCATGATTTTTTTGTCAATGTCACTCGTAACAATCTGAAAATTTTTCCGGCAAAAATTTACCACTTATGATATTATATATGAAAATATTTTTGATATTTAAAATACAGAGATTTTTTTCTTTTGGGTTCTACAGAGTCGCTTTATTTTTGTCTAATACTATATACAGGATTAGTCACGGGAGAGTTACTTTCAAAGTCCGTTTGTGTGCAACCCGAAATACAATTTACAACAGCGTCTATCTTCCTCTCTTAAAAAAATAAAAATAAATATATCATCACGGTATGTTACCCACTGCTGAGTGTGCCAATCTGCTTTGTACGCAGATATCAGTAATGAGGATGACATATTTGTACCGCGTTTATACCAGGCGTCACCTCACGGGCACTCATTGCTGGCGTAGAGAGTGCACCACAGGGGTCAATTTTGTGCTATTCAAAATTCGAAATATATGGCGTCGGTCGGGATCGAACCCTGTTCCCCAGGTTCGCGAACAAACACGCGGCCACGAGATCCCGTCTTAAAAAATAGAATATTTAATTCACGATTGATTTGCCTGTCTAGTGATGGTTCTGTCATTTTGACATTAAACAATTAAATATGGTCTGTTGTCATTAGTATTTTGAGTTGCAAACAAACGGACTTTCAAAATAACTCTTCCGTGATTAACCATGTAATAGGTAAAGAAAAAATATTGCTCAGTGTAGGTATGTCTCGGTATAAATACTTTTCGTTATTTTGCAATTCGGAAAATCTAATTTAACTCTAGCGGTTCATCCTAGGTAAAAAATATAAGAATCTTATTGTTTTTCATAAAATTTCGATACGGATCACCGTTTTCAAGAAAAATACCAAACACAAAAATAGTTGTCAAATCAGTAACGATTGGATAAAAATTTTAACAAGTGGTTAAAAATTAACCACCGAGTTACAGAATAGGGCCCACAGTGTGTTTAAAAAATTCCTAACTCGGAGTAGGCTATGAACAGTGAAACGTATGTTTGATCATTATTTAATTCAAAAGTCAGGTTGTCAAAATTGATCTTAAACTGTAATTTTAAGGAGAAAGGACAATAAATAATTTGTTACCATTTCTAAAATAAGATTCAAGAAGAAAAGCTTTGATTTCTTTAGATAATATTTTTGACAATATCTCATGTCAAATTGACATTTAATTAAATATTTTTAAATTCACATATGTTTCTTTGTTCAAAGCCTACTCCGAGTTAGGAATTTTTTTGAACATACTGTATAACATGCTGTGTGCTTTGAATACATGTACCTCTGAAACCAATCAATTAACAATTTAAAAAAGTGTGAGATCTTTTTTATAGCCAATTTTATTTACTTTATTTTCAATCATTTGATATTTTGCTTTAAAATTAATCCAAATTGAAATATTCACGAAAATCAATAACAATGTCTTTCACGGCGCGGTTTTTCCATTTTTCAATATGGCGGCAAAATCCGGAGTTGCTAGAGGGTGCAAAATTATTATGTCTTTTTGGAGGTCCCAATAAAGAGAATAAAATTTACTCCAACTTGCCATCAATTATTTCTACAATAAACTCCTTGCCAACTGGCCTATAAATGATCCATGTTCTAATTTATTAATGCGGTGGATGGCCCCATTGTAAAGTGCAATCCTCATAATTTTGTAAAGTCTTTGTCACATTACGTGTATTCTTTTTAAAATGGCTGAATTTTTCTCTTCTATTTTCTTGCTCAAGGAGCGTTAACTCTTAGAGGAAGTCCATAATCACGTGGGATAATTAATTCTCGTGTGGTTCCCTTCAGACAAACAACTGTATATTTATGATTCATCTGTTTATGTAAAATACATGAAACCGTATATTGTTTCCACGTTCATTCCCATGGATATTTTCCCTAAGTCTGTAAGCAATCTTTTGTTTCGTGATTGTTCTTTCATTAAAACGATACGGAAGCTACCTAATTATGCTCGCATCTAGTATACGAGCTCTTAATACGTGACTCAGTTCACACTTAGTCATCTTATACAAAATGTACCTGGTTTTTTACTGTTTTACCTTGAATTTACAATGCAATCTTAGTAGGCTAGATGTAAACTTATAAGACAACAAAGTTATAATTTATGTAACTTGGTTCTTTAGAATATTTTTGTTTGTGCCGCTCGTACACAGTCAATTTTTCCTTCGCCTTATTTTCGTATACTTTCTTTAGCATCTAATGCCTTGATGCGGAAAGCTGTCACAGTGCTGTGTTTTTCACTAAATAAGTAAAAATAATGTAGATATACACAAATTCTTATTGCATTATTGTTCTTAAGGCCCAAATGACTACTAATTATTAATTAATAGACTATTAATATTGCCGAAAAACAGAATGAAATATGTCTGTCCATTTTAGAAGACGAAAATACGTAAAAAATAATACCATCATCGTTTCGGTGGAAATGCTGCCTTCAAACTAGTCCCGCGCCTCTTTTTCTCCGCCTTTAACATATTTTAATATTCCAAAATATGTTCTACTTTTTCTTCCAAGCATTTTCCTTTCAATTTTAATTTTCTGAAAACAATCCCTCCTTAAAATATGCCCAATGCAACTGACCTTCCTCTGTCTTATTTCTTTCAAAATTCTATTCTCTTCTCCACTTCATTCTTTTTCTCCTTCTTCCCATGTTTCGCGCCCAAATACCACAATACTCCATATAAAGTATTTCCAAATCTTTTCTATATTTTTATTTTGATGCGCATTGCTGTTCCTGAAATTTAGTGAAGACTGTTTTTCCTTGGCCGATTCTCTTCTTTACAATTGACTTTCTATAAGTTACTATACTTACAACTTTCAAGATATTTGAAGGAGCTTACTTTTTCTATCTTCTCTCTTTCTAACCATTGTTTGCGGATCGTTCCTCCTTAGCTATACTCATTATTTTTGATTTATCTACGCTTATTCTCCAAATTCGTCCAAATTTATAGAGAATTATAACAGATTTACAATTTCAATTAAACTACTATTTTTGTAAAAAAAAAAAAGTTACTGGAATGACTTTTATTATAAGAATTTACTTATTTTCTTCATTTTCCAAAAAAATATCCAATAAATTATTAACCGTTGTTGCTCATTCCCATTTATTAATAATAATCTGTAAGCTTACGGCCAAGGTATCTCTCACCGTAAGAATTTACGAGAACTGTAAATGTTTACAAATTTTCTGCAAGGTACAGATGTGATTAGAATTGCAGTTTGATTGTACGATGTTACAAGCGTTACAGATTTTCTTACAGGTCTTATAGATTTGCTCAGAATTGGCCTATAAATTTATGTGATTATCGTATTTTCTAGGTTTTACATTTACATATTTAAAATCAAATAATTTGTTTTTTTGCGATTTGACATTGTATTTAATACCAATATCAAATATAGAAAACATACGTTCATGTTTTCAATCTAATCTAGCGCTTGTAGCGGACAACTAGGGCGAACCAAAGATACTGCATACGTCATCGTATTGCGGACAGTTTAACTAACGATAAATTTAATATCGGTTGTACAAAAAAGTACGCTGTATATATTTTATTACTTTTATTGCATTAATAGTAATATTACATGTATAGTATTGCAGTAATGTGGAAAAATCATTACATTTCAACATGACTATACTCCCCCATTGACTTTGTTTCATTTTCTCACATTTTCCATTAAACCTAAAGCACTTCTTAATGTAAAATGAAGCAAGTCCAACGTAATGTAATGTGTTTCAACTTTGCGCGGAGTACATTTTTCATTATGCAGCTACATTCACAACCGTACATCTGGAAAAAACCCTTGACTCCATTGGTGTAACTGTGTGAAAATGGGACTTTCTGAGGACATCTTAATTGAGCAAGTTGTCAAGATTCACACTTGAAACTCAGAGACTTGTAATTTGCGAAATGATTTAAACGATGAGACGAGTTTACCTTTTGAAATAAATGCAAACTACTGCCTACGAAAGTATAAACGCTGTTTTAAATTATGTTAATGCCCTGTTGCTTAACCAATTTTTTCACGACATTTCCGCGATGTAATTAAATACCACGCAATTTATTTAAAATGTAGAAACATATGTATGAAAAGTAGTTAAAAATGGTTTTGTTTTTATTTGTCCACATAAAAGTTTATAATTCATAGGTTATAATCGTAAACTTAGAAATTTAATGTTGTTTTACAATTTTATGGGATTAAGTTTTTATTATAACATTATAAGTACATACAAGTAAGTTCATTAATAATCGAAAACTGTAAATAAAGTCATAAAACTCATAACAAGTAAATAAATAATTACCATTAAACATTAAAGTTATCCACCTTATAAGGGTGGTAACTTTGTAAGAACTTTCCAAATTTTAATAAATGCTCATATACTAAAACTGTTTTCATGAGCGCGTTTATCAAAAATAATGTTTAACGCCATAATAATGTACATATTTTATTTCTGTATCAATATTCATTATTAAGGATATACATTGGCTTTTTTACTAATTTCTCTTAATTAAAATAAGTGTTATTAAAAGAAAATTTCTATTTTGTAAACTTATGGCAGGTATGGCAACCCGGTACTCCATAAAACTGCACACTGAACATTGAGGTCCGGATTTATAAACGTTCCTAAGGAGTTCCTTAATTAAGGATTCCTTAAAAATCTCTCCTTTAACAAAATAGGGGATTTCACCATTTTTAACTCCCGCTACCCTTCGTAAGGGAGGTATAGGGATCGTGCTAAAAATCGCATATCGAGATTTTGGTAAATGACTACGTTTTAAAGTCCCTAGAATCCAATTTTAACATTTTCACGATGATGTCTGTGTGTATGTAGTGTGTGTATGTATTTGTGGATCCTCCACTCTAACTCAAATACTATCATTCAGAAAATTTTGAAACCTTATATTTCGAACTTTTTCTGTAATGGAAAGAGCCCACTAGAAGCGTAAAATAGTTTTTCTTCGAAAAATACCTTTAAATGTTATTTTTTCGAGATTAATATTATTATAAAAATAAAAGATTATTAAATTTTCTATAGATTTGCATTAATACTTTTTCTATATATTTTATGGATAAATTTATAAAATTATCTATAATTTAAATCCCAGAGCCTACGCTTTAAACAAACAAAACGCAGTTATTCAAATGTATGTAATTGACAGATAAATGTCCCTATCAAAGAACTAATTATTTCAGAATAATATTAGCAACGTTTTAAAGAGAAAAAAGTAAATAGAACAATAGAAAAGGAATTCAATACAGTTTCCAGCATAAGTAAATATGTAGGTATGTATTTAGATTAATAAAAATTAACGATTCACAAAAATGTTTAAGCTATTCCTCAATTTTGGATTAGTGAATTCTATTCTATCCCAGAATTTAAAATGTAATCTTCATTTTATTATAGCTCCAGTAGCTTAATATTTAGAGCAACGGCTCATGTCATGAGTGCCCTCGGGGCTCTGGGTTCGAATCCTACTAAGGACATGGATGTGTGTGAATGTGAACCCACTCTGTAATTGGGATTTAATTCTGTTGAGGGGTTTAAAAAAGGTAGTTATTTGGATTAGATTAGACTATATTTTAAGAAGTAAACTCAAATATAGAGTAAAATTCGCTAATCCAAACATAATGATTAACTTAATCTTTTTTGTGATTCGGGCTGTAAATGATGGGAGGTATTGTGTTGACCACATCAGATTTTTACATCTCGCTAAGAGAGGTTTTGAATTCATGCTAAAAATCGCATATCCAGATTTTAGTGAATAAGCACGTTTTAAGGTCCCTAGAATCCGATTATAACATTTTTACGATGATGTCCGTATGTGTGTGTGGATATTCAATTCACGATTTCTCAAATATTATAAGACTTAAGACATTTTTAACTACGGATTCCTCAATCTAACAATAATGGGAAGAGTTGATTAAGTTTTGGTTACAATTGGACAACCGGAAGTAGTAGTTACAAGAAAAAAATCATCTAAATATTATTTATCGAAAATTTTTGTAAATACTTATATTAAAGAACGTTAAATTCTTTATTCGATAAATATAAATTCATTATTATATGTTCTATAGATTTATAGAGATAAGGAAATGCATATAAAATAATTTGATGTAATAAATCTCAGATCAAACTACATCAAGGCAAGAAATTCAAATGTTTATAATTGACACATAAATGTCATTGTCAAAAATATTTGTATGCCACTGTCAAAAATATTTGTGAAGATTATGAAAATAAAAAAAGTCAACAACGCAAAAGAATATACGTAAAAAAGAATATAAAAGGAATTTGCGAAAAAATGACGAATATAAAGAAAAAGAAAAAGAAATATCTGGCGAGAGGTTATGTGTTGGCCACATCATATTTTTTATTTAAGGAATCCTTAACATTAAGGAGAGCCTAATGAATCCTTGATTGAGGAAGACTTAAGGAAACGCTATGGAACTCCTTAGGAACGTTCATAAATTCGGGCCTGAATGTGAGACACTATAAAGTAAAATTTTAAATATACTTCTAAGTTTAAAAACAAAATTCAGTTAGTTAACGAAAATGTCTCGTTGAAGACGCCACTGGTCAAAATCACTTCATCTTTCCTACTTCCCAGTTTCATGTTTTCCTTTCGCACAAACTTCCCTGAAAGTAAACACAACAGACAAGAACAACAACACACCTTCCTGACTTTATTTGTATTTCTTATTCTCTCCCCGTCTTGTTTAGTAACATAGTTTCAACTTTTCACCACGCGCTGTGCAGTTTGCCCAACGTATTAAGAGTTATTAAAATCTCAGCAAATACGGGACAACGAAATCACGTGATATTATCCAGGGATTGCGAATCTTGTAATGGAGGATATGCTCTCTGTTCTTCCCCAAGGAAAAGAACTAATTTCTGCGTACACCAAATGGAGAAGATTTTATTTGTATACGTAGAACACATATGAAAAATATGACGTGTTGGTAGGGTATATGTAAAATAACAATTTATTAATTGTTTGGCGTATGGTGTATTGGGAATACGCAGAACGAGCCAAAATTGTTCATCATAAAATAAATATACAATAGCTTCAATAAATATACATTACAAATTGAAATAGAGTCAATGAAACTATACTCCAATCGCTAAAACGAGAGAATGTGGAACTAATTGTTGAACATTCTATTGGTTCGCCTCCAAAATTATTCTCTTTTGCAGTGCCGAAAAATAATGTATTACTCTTCCCCTACTGTTTGTCACCCAAATTTTATTCTGGAAATTAAAGTATATGGTCTCCTAAATATTCATTTCAAATATGAAACAAAGTATTTAACTCAGTGTACATAAAGGTGAAAAATCATGTATACTCAAAATTTTTTACTCTGTCGGGTCTAGTAATAAAACTGTAAATATCGCAATTATGATAAAGCGGCTTATACCTTACTTTCTGCAGTATAATACTATTTGACATCGACCAATATTTTTGAGCCGCTTTATCCATACACTGAATCTTTCGTCTACCTGGTAAGCATAGGAAAGTAGCCTTACAGTCCTTTAACATAAATTCTATTTTTGTTAGAAATAATCTCTTATGGGAATGAAAACTGTAGTCCCAAAAATGTTCTAAACAATTTGTTGTACAGTGGTTTTTAAGTTTCCGTCATGATTCACACGATATTCACTGGATATTGAACTTACTCCAAGATCAATGTATAAGTGAATAAAATTATATAAGATAGCTGTGCTTTTATACTATACATTTGTAGAAAGGATGATTAAAATAGGGAGAAATATTAAATACAAAAATTAAATCTGCTCCCAGGTTTAAAAACCAAGAAGCAGATTAGGTATTCTATGTAGTCATTAAAGACAGCTGTGCTTTTATACTGTACATTTGTAGAAGGGATGATTACATGATTACATACAAATGAAAAATAATGTATTACTCATGTAACCCGATTTTTTGAGTAAAAATAGCCTTATATTTTTCGTTGAAACCATGACAGTTAACAAACAGACAGTTTAGCCAGAGACAGTCAGTTATTTTTTATTATTCTTTTGTTACGTATTCCAAGTTTAAAAGGAAATATGATATGCCGTTCTCCACCATATAAAAGGAACTATCAAATTTTGCAACAAAAATTAAAATCCATAGTTATAAGCTGCAGCCCAAATTTAATATGTTAGAAATTGATATGGTTTTTTGTATTATTGTTAACACTATTTTCTTTTTCTTCAGGAACGACGTACCCGCTGGAAGCAGCTTTGAAGAACGGTGGATCTCGAGACCATGCTACCACAGCCACCTTGGTCATTTCTCCGACTCGCGAAGACGATGGAGCCGTTTTCCGATGTGTCGTCAGAAATCGAGCTATGCCCGAAGGAATTAAGTTAGAAACGACTGTCACCCTCTCTGTCAACTGTAAGTGCCCCTCATTCCTTATATATTATGAATCTGTCATTTTGAAAAGGGGTTAACTATTATTTACAAAATTTTACAGGATTACAGGAAACCAAAAAATGTTGTTTTAAAGAAATGGTTTTAATTTTTTGTCAATTAAAATGAGATAAAACTGAATAGAAATATATTAATGCATTTAATGCCCGACTGGTATATTGTACAGAATGTTCCGCGACTCGACCGACAAACATATATTTCGGGGGTCATTACGATCAAAAAGTGTGACCTATAGGTGAATTCCTCTTTGTTTAAAAAAAAATGATAAAAGAAAATTTATTCATCAATGGATAGCTAATTAACAAAATTACAGCAACTGTTCAAAATGAGAATCGCCATTTTCTAAGCATACAGCTATCCTTCGAGTCATAGAATGTTGCCAATTAATTACAGCCGATTCATTCTTTAGAGAATTAGTAGCTTCAACTATACGGTCAGTCAACTCTTCGCGTGTATCTGGTTTACTATTACTATACACACGAGATTTTAGGCAACCCCACAGAAAAAAATCTAAAGGTGACAAGTCAGGTGACCGAGCTGGCTAATGTACAGGACCACCTCGTCCTATCCACGTTTGAAAAAGTTGTGTGGTGAGGAACAATGTGATCTGGGTATCGCCTGAGGTACTCCGCAGCTGCAGCACGTCCACTTCCATTGCAAAAACCATATCGGCATATTCTGCGTTAGTAAAATGTGGCATAATGGCTTAAATTAATAAGAGCACAAATATCATTCATTTCTCAAACATACGTTAATTCGTCAAGGCTAACTCAATTATCATTTTTTTTAAATTCCTTCGATACACCCTATATAATAAATAACGCCCAAGGGCATTATGAGTTGTTGCTATGATAATGTTAAAAAAAATGATTTTTACACTGGGATAGCCTAAAAAAACAATCAGAAGCATTCACAGACTACCTACTTCGTAAATTTTGTGGGACGATGACCTTGAAGGCACCACGGGAGTTAAACGGACAATAATGCCTTCGGTCAACGTATACACTTCGGGCCAAAGGCCATCGGAATGTACATTGTTATCCTCAGGCATTATTATCCTTATAACATCTTTGATACCTTAATAGACCTTTGGATCAGCGCATAGTAAGAACAACTGAGATCTATGGCGTTTGTTTCTAAAAAATTTAGACGTAAAATGTGAGAATATCTCAGATAACTTTAAAAAAAACTTATCGAAATAAGTTACAAAAACTTTTATTGAAGTTAAAATGTCTAACGATGCAAATTTTCACTGAGGATACAGGTAGTTTAATGACTGCAATATTTTTGACGTTTCGTTTGACATCCCAACTGGCAGTTGTTCGCGCCTTTTTCTTACTATTTACAGCAATAAAAAGAGATAGCCGTTAAATTGAAAAGGTCCATTACTGTTTCTGGCAATGAAATGATGATGGATTTTCACGGTCAACTGGCGAAAAAATTAGAGACGACCTCTTTTCAAAATGAAAAATTTAAATTGACACAAGTATGTCAGGGACCCAAAAATACCTTATCGAACAATACCTACCTGAAAGGTTCGGAAAACATAAATTACAAATGTACCTTTTACTAATTGTTTACATTTTACGGCTTAGATAAATTTAGTCTAAACGGACAAGTATATATCATTTATTGAACCTTCCTAAACCACAATCAAATAAATCTATTGAAACACAATTTAAATTCGCAATAAAATTAGTTTCCAATCGAATTAACCTAAAACCGATTAAACTACTGTGGTCTGAAAACGAAATCAACTCCAATAAACAATATAGATTACAGTTGAAAATTGAATATTTCAGAAAAATAATCACAGACAATCAGTCAATCATAACATCGACTGTCGACAAATTGAAAATAGGGCACAGATACATTTAACCGCAATGTAACAAAAAATATTCAAAGATCAAAGCGGATGTTTTATAATATGATAGTTCATTTTTGCAACGAAGCTTTCATATATTTTTTGCACTTTATAAAGCTAAATTATCAGTTTTTAAAAAAAAATGTGGAATGTAGGGTTTCGTGCAAAAATAAGAGTAAAAGTACTGAAATTGATAAAACTGAACATTTTTTAGTTTCCATTCTTTTCTAATAGTGTACAATACATAAGTCAAATTTTACAATTTTGGTTATATTAATTAAAGCTAGAGATATACTAAAAATGAACAAGCAGAAGACGCACGTCATCAATAAATATTATTACTACGTTTACATGGGGTACTAATTTATTCTAGAAAATGCAATGCGTGTTGCATAACGTACTGTATACAATACATGCAGATCGTGTAATACTTGTTGTAATTAGTACGATAGGTAGATAAACTAGAACAGTGACTAGAACAATGTATTATATTGATATATTTTATTGACAGCAAATTGACAGTTCTATATATACTTTGCAAAACAATAATACATAACTATTTTGATATTTACAATTATTTATCTTAATTCAAGTCACTCGTGCCTGGATGAGATGAATTGACAATCACTGACAATCAAGTGACAGGGAAAGAATGTGGACAGGATCAATATTTGATCGATATTAAATTCAATATAAACATGGACATTCTCAGTAGTACTACCGTTAAGATACGCAAATCAACTACAATTATTTCAAATAATTTTATTTTCCCTAAAAGGAATAAGGATTGACTTAGAAATAAAAATAAATTTTATTAATATATACGTTTCTTAATACTAGTATTTTTTATTTCTTCTTTTTTAAAAAATAAATAACACCCAATAATTTCTACAAGTTATTTTATAAGTAAATTATAGTAAATTTAAAAAAAAATAAAATACCGAAACAAAAAATTATTCAACACATTTAAATACTGTTATAGGTTCTATCTAGGAGGTCATGGTAGTGCTTTGTTGTCTCTTTCTTCGAGTTTGTCGTCTTTGTCTAAAATGTTACTTCAGAACTTTGTAGATGACAACAGTAAAATACTAAAATCATAAGTCCCCATTACCAGGGCCATATTACCCAATAGGCTGACTAGGCTACAGCCTAGGGCGTACAGTTTTTAGGGGGCGCCCAATTCTATCATATTAGCAACAACCAGGCGCCTTTAGCAAATATTAGTGTAGTTGGAGCAAAAAAGAAAACAAACGTCACACTTATTTATTTGAAAGAGTCAATGATAATAAACAAAAACGGGAAGCAGAAAAGATAACAAGGATTTTAACAAAATTAACCCTTCTTTGGTGTGATGGGGTATGATATACCCCACGACTACTTAATTGATGTATAACTTTCGAAATACTCGTGTCAGTGTCATGTACATTCCAGTAGCTTTATATAACATTGAAATGAGCACGTTTTAAGGTCCCTAGAATCCAATTTTAACATTTTCACGATGAATCTGTGTGTATATATGTGTGTGTGGATCCTCGACTCTAACTCAAATACTATCATTCAGAAAATTTTGAAATCTTGTATTTCGAACTTTTTCTATATTGGAAAGAGCCCATTAGATTTTGGTGAAAATCGGATAACCGGAAATGGCACTTTACTAGAAGCTCAAAATAGTTTTTCTTCGAAATATACCTTTAAATATTATTTTTTCGAGATTAATGTTATTATAAAAATTGAAGATTATTAAATTTTCTATAGATTTGCATTAATACTTTTTCTATATATTTTCTGGATAAATTTATAAAATTATCTATAATTTAAATCCTAGAGCCTACGCTTTAAACAAATTTTATCGTATTGTAACGTTTTTATTTATTTGCGTGAAGCGTAAATATTAGACAATTATTATTAATTAAAATAAGTGTTTATTAAACTATAATGAAAATGACTATTACTAATATTAAACAATTGTTAAAAAACGAATTAAGACTAAAACTATAATTAACTAGATAACACTTTATTTATTTATTTATTTATTTATTTAACCAATTAACACTACTATTTATTTCCACGATATTACTAATTATTTATTTCACTATGCGTTCCAATCTTAGACTGCCGGTCTGTTGCAGACTCTGGGAAAAAGGAAATACTTTAGAGACAACATAAAATATTGATGAATAAATGATTAGAATTTGAAACAAATGAAAATTAATGAAACGATATTGTTTACAAAAATGGCAGACAAAAATAAACAAAAGTGTGTCATTCTTGTCCAAACAAAAGAAATTTCAATTCGGCACGTAATTGATTACCAGCGCGCTGTCAAAATCGGAACCGGAACGTGTGAACATCACCAGTTCATTTTTTCACAAGATTAAATTGTCTTGGTCGGTTTTTGTTCTCACATTAATGTTGAATGTCCCAGCCTACTTTTTAGATTTGCGTGTTGCTAACAATGAATGTAATTGAAAGAAAACTTCAGTGGAGTTGGCGTAATTCATATTATTACATAAAATTGAATAAGTAATTGATAGGATCTTTACGAGGGTAGTATTTCATAATAATAGTAGCTAGCATCACAAGCAGAGGACATAAATACACACCATCATACTTTCAAATTAACGTACCAGTAATAATATGAAAAAATCTGGTGTGGCCAACACAATATCTCCCGCCATTTACAGCCCGAGTCACAAAAAAGATTAAGGTAATCCTTATTTTTGGATTAGCGAATTTTACTCGAATTTTGACAGTTTATTTCCAACTTACTACCTTTTTTTAAACCCCTCAACAGGATTAAATCCCAATTACAGTACAGAGTGGGTTCACAGTCACACACATCCATGCCTTAGTGGGATTCGAACTCAGAGCCCCGAGGGCACTCATGACATGAAATGTTGCTCTAACCATTGAACCACCGGAGCTATAATAAAATGAAGATTAAATTTTAAATACCGGGATAGTATAGAATTCACTAATCCAAAAATGAGGATTAGCTTAAACATTTTTGTGAATCTTTAATTTTTATTAATCTAAATACATACAACATATTTACTTATGCTGGAAACTGTATTGCATTCCTTTTCTATTGTTCTATTTACTTTTTTCTTTTAGAACGTTACTAATGTTATCTTGAAATAATTAGTTCTTTGATAGTGACATTTATCTGTCAATTACATACATTTGAATAACTGCGTTTTGTTTGTTTAAAGCTTAGACTCTGAGATTTAAAGTATAGATAATTTTATAAATTTATCAATAAAATATATAGAAAAAATATTAATGCAAATCTATAGAAAATTTAATAATGTTTAATTTTTATAATAACATTAATCTCGATAACAATAATAAAATTTAAAGGTATTTTTTGAAGAAAAACTATTTTGAGCTTTTAGTAAAGTGCCATTTCCGGTTATCCGATTTTCACCAAAATCTAATGGGCTCTTTTCATTACAGAAAAAGTTCGAAATACAAGGTTTCAAAATTTTCTGAATATTGAGTTAGAGTAGAGGATCCACACGCACATACACAAAGACATCATCGTGAATATGTTAAAATTGGATTCTATGGACCTTAAAATGTGGTCATTTACCAAAATATGTGATTTTTAGCACGATACCAAGGGTAGCGGGAGGTAAAAATTATTTTTATCACTGTGAAACTAAGAAATAAAAAGTCTAGCACATCTTAGTATGAGCTCGTTATAAATAAGTTTACCAGTTGAAAATTGCAAACTGGGGCAAATTTATTTTTCCTATCGAAGTTGCAAGCGAACAGAATGATTCCGCGAACCGATTTAAATTATAAGTTTGATTCAGCAAATCAGTTTCGAACATACAATAAAATGAACTGCTTTTGAAGTTTTTCCTTTTAAAATGTCGACATACAGTACCATCCAAAGTAGTACAAAGTTTATAAAATGAGTTACATACTATACTTTTTCTACGACTGTCAATTAAAGCAGAAATATAGAAACTAAGTCCGAGTTTTCCAAGTGGGACTTATGCGTTAAGTTATTATATTTACAGAAATATAACTAGGTAGGCTGTTCGTCGTTTTATAAAACGCCTAGTCTACTAGCATATAATCCATAGACGCCGACTTTTGGATTTTCGTGTGGAGGCTGAAAAGGGGCAACAAAAAAAATACCAAATAAAAACTTTATTTCTTAAAATTTGTACATAAATAAATAAAATTGTACAAAAGATGCGAATTTATCGTATGACAAAATATCTAACTAATTTTTTAAAAAAACCTTGATTTATTTTAAATTTATCGCGAAAAACAGATAGAACATAAATTTCAATTCTATGTATGTTGAAAATTTATTTCACAGGAATCTACAAAATCTACCGTAATTTTTATTAAATCTGATAATTTTATTATTAATTTTCGACAATACTGCATTTTAAATCTGGCAGTACTATTTGCTAGTCCGAACTTTACTTAATACAATATGACAAGTTGGAAATTTTATAAAATAAATAGAATAGGTATAGATTATACTTTATTTAAGTAATTGATGTATCAAGAATATTTCAAAATAAGTTTTTTTTTGTTGGGCAGAATCCCTTCAGATTTTTCCGTGTGGGGGAAGAGCCTCCTCTCCTCAGAGTTTTTCGTATGGGGGCTCGAGCCCCGAAACTCCCACGTAGTCGGCGCCTATGATATAGTCAGAAAAATTTACTCACTCAGATCCAGCAATATATAACCGTAACATAGGCGTTTAACATGGGAAAACGGTTTTTTACAAATATCATCTGTCCCGCAAGACTATAGTGGGAGTTTTTGATATGGTTGGTTAGAATACTTAATTTGGCATCAAAAAGCATTTAAATACTCCTAAGTTAATGGCTTATTAGTGAAATATTTGTAAAAGTATAATGGATTTTGACAGTTATTACTTATAATTTATTAAAAACAGTAATCATGGAAACGTATTCCGTAGCTGAATTGATATATATATATATATATATATATATATATATATATATATATATATATATATATATATATATATATATATATATATATATACATACATACATGTGTGTGTGTGTGTGTGTGTGTGTGTGTGTGTGTGTGTGTGTGTCTGTGTGTGTGTCTGTGTGTGTGTCTGTGTGTGTGTGTGTATGTGTGTGTGTGTGTCTGTGTCTGTGTCTGTGTCTGTGTCTGTGTCTGTGTCTGTGTCTGTGTCTGTGTCTGTGTGTCTGTGTCTGTGTCTGTGTCTGTGTCTGTGTCTGTGTCTGTGTCTGTGTCTGTGTCTGTGTCTGTGTGTGTGTGTGTGTGTGTGTGTGTGTGTGTGTGTGTGTGTATGTGTGTTTGTGTTTGTGTGTGTAGGGTGTTTCTTTTAAAACAACCAGCGCTTTTTTGGGCGTACTAATGACTTTAGAAAAAAATGTTATATACAAGAAATGATCAAGAATAAGGGGCTAATTTATTAATAATAAACCGAAAATTCGACCAGTGGTTCTCAAACGGCAGAACAAAATTATATTTTTTTAAATGGTATCGTATATAATTTTTTTAGCCCATTAGATAGAGAATTTTTTTCTGATTTCAACGATATAAATATGGTATAGGGTTGTATAACAATTATTTCGAGAAAAATGGTATTAAAAATAATGTTATAATATTACAATAGGCTATGCAATACACAGGTATGGATACGTCTGTTGCCTAGTTACGCTAGTAGTAAACCCATTTATTATTACATTATTTCTAGTTTTTAATACCTTTTTTATCGAAATAATTGTTATACAACCCTATGCTATATTTATATCGTTGAAATCAGAAAATAATACTCTGTTTAAATTGCAAAAAAATTATATATAGTGTGCCATTTCTCATCTACTCTCCTACGCTAAACAACTTTCTTGCAACTAAATTACTTCAAAAAAATACGTTACATTTATTATTAACACAAAAGTTTATTTTTTATTTTAAACAATTAATTCCTAATATATTGACTGTTGGCATTGGTGGTTCTTGCATTAAATCACAGACATTAAATTCAAAACTATTTAATGTTAAAATCTCAATGTAACAGGGCTTTATTATTTTTTTTAATCAAAACGTTTCGTTTCATGTCATCCAGCAATTTAAAATTCGATCAAAAATCTCATTCCATTTCAATTTCAAACGCAAAACTAAAAACGATTAACGTCTAAAATGAATCTATATATTTCTATATTGAATCATAACTTTTGATAAAAACCACGATAGTTGGCATAGGAAACTATATTTAGCTGAACAAATAAATTACATCTTATGAAGAAGATATTATTAACGTAAATACAAGTAGCATAGCATAAACATCGTCTGGTAAAACCATATGGCCCGCTAGATAAAAAACTATATAATGTAGTCTAAATTTAGTCAGCAGAAACAACCTATCGTGCATTCACTCCATAAGTCTTTCGCTAATCTTTCTGCAACTGAGATTGAGTTTACTATTAGTCTAATACAAATTTTGTTATGACATGTGATGATGTAGGCTTCCTGCAAATTTGTAAATATTATCTCAGTTTCGACTCTGTAAATCTTTCAATTTAAACATGTGTTTAATGAAGCAATCATAATCATAATTTTATTTTGGAATATAGGTTACTTTGCTTTATATTACAAACAATTTATTAAAAATTCTATTTTCACCGTGACAAGAAAACATAAAATGTTTATGACAGAATCAAAATTTTTCAACAAAAATGTATTCATATTACATAACATAATTATGAATATGTGTTTTAAGAGAACAAAGACTATTTAAAAATTAATAATAGATGGAGTCTAAGGTTAAATTTAACTAAAAATATTATAAATACCCTTTAACCTTAAAATTAATTTTAACAAAAACTAGATACGTATTTCGAGAACTAAGTTCTCATCATCAGTAATACAACAAGTGAAAGTTAAACAGAGTAGTCAAGATTACTCAACATGTCAACCATGCCAGAGGTCCTAACAACTCTGAAAAACAAGGGAGAGAATTGGGATTATATAGGGATGGGAGTCACAGGTGAATGACTACCTATAAACTAAGATAATTTTCAACGTTAACGCCATCTAATAATAAAAATAATAATAAATACATAACACTACCGTACGATAAAGCTTCCAAAAGTTTAAACAAAATTTTTTTAAATCATAATTTAACCGTAACTTACAAATCAAATAATACCATTAAATCGTTATTAGGTGACCCTAAAGATAAAATAAAGGTAATCATTCACCTGTGACTCCCATCCCTATATAATCCCAGTTCTCTCCCTTGTTTTTCACAGTTGTTAGGACCTCTGGCATGGTTGACATGTTGAGTAATCTTGACTACTCTGTTTAACTTTCACTTGTTGTATTACTGATGATGAGAACTTAGTTCTCGAAATACGTATCTAGTTTTTGTTAAAATTAATTTTAAGGTTAAGGGGTAATTATATTATTTTTAGAAAGACTATTTAACTGTAATTTCGAATAATTGTTACCACCTGCAAAATTAAATATTACAATTTCCACTCCGATATGTTTCAAAAACTTTTTCTTCTTCTTGAACAAATTTGACGTTTGTAGTGTTTTAAGCTTGAACAAATTTCTTCTGACAAATTTCACAAAATAGTCGAAGTGTATAATGTTAGTTTCTCCACACTATTAAATTTAAACTGCAATTAGTATCAAATTTCAAGTTCAAAATAAATCTTCGGGCGAAGACTCACGACGCAGATCTCCGTGAAATTCAAAAGCTATTTGGAATGCCACCCAATTTAAAGTTTTAGAAATCTACTTACGAAAGTGTGAATAGATTTATATAGGCGACAAAATTTGAAATCAGCAAATTATGTTTTAGAAATCTCGAACGGAAATGTCAATTTGTAGTGTTCTTGTTAATTAAATTAATAGTCAACACATGTAAGCAATTTGAACAAAAAATAACAAGAATAGTCTTATTTTATTGTTACTTTTTTGGACATACCTTATATAGAGCCCAAACTAATAATATTTGGCCGATTTTTGCATAAAATAATTTGGCCACGTTTACGCAAACAAAAACTGATTTCCCATGTTAAAGGTCTATGTCCCATTAAAAATCGCATACCTATCCAGATTTTAGTGAATAAACACGTTTTAAGGTACCTAGAATCCGATTATAACATTTTTACGATGATGTCCGTATGTGTGGATGTCTGTGTGTGTGTGGATGTTGAATCCACAATTTCTTAAATACTATAAGACATTTTTAACTACTGACTCCTCAATCTAACAATAATGGAAAGAGTTGATTAAGTTTTGGTAACAATTGGACAACCGGAAGTAGTAGTTACAATAAAAAAATCATCTAAATATTATTTATCGAAAATTTATGTAAATACTTATATTAAAGAACGTTAAATTCTTTATTCGATAAATATAAATTCATCATTATATCTCCTATAGATTTAGAGATAAAGAAATGCATATAAAATAATTTGATGTAAAAATTCTCAGATCAAACTACTTCAAGGCAAGAAATTCAAATGTTTGTAATTGACACATAAATGTCACTGTCAAAAATATTTGTATGCCACTGTCAAAAATATTTGTACATCATTATGATTATGAAAATAAAAAAAGTCAACAACGCAAAAGAATATACGTAAAAAAGAATATAAAAGGAATTTGCGAAAAAATGACAAATATAAAGAAAAAGAAAAGGAAAGTAGAAAAAGAAAATTTCAGGATATTGAATATATAGAAGTATGTATTGTACATAATTTATATTAAAATATCCCATAGATTTTGCAAATATATGTGTAGTGAGACATGAATATATGTATGTGTAATTAAATTTTTTTTCGTTTTATGCGTACTAGGTTAAATATCTGGCGAGAGGTTGTGTTGGCCACATCAGATTTTTTAAATTTGAAATTGATATCTTTTATGGGTCCCGAGGAAAAATGTATATTCTGTACCCCTTTTTTCAACTTACACGCCCGGGGTAAATATTGCTGTTAAGGGCCATCTAGTATAGATTTAGATTCTACCGCGAGCCTTTACTTTTGGCACAATGCAAAGCAACTTCGTAAAAATCCAGTGCGTACAATAAAATTGTCTTGCCAGACAATACTCACAGGAAAATTTGCAGGGCTTTAATTCTATTAGACATTGGTCTAATAGAATTAAAGCTGGCTGGTATTACTAATAAAGGCGGTGACACCCAATATTAAATAGCGAAATACGTGAATAACATATTAAATTTTTGTAAATTTAAAACCTATATTTTAAACTAGTCACAAAAATTTCTAGAAATTTCTCACCATTTGCGTACGTTTTATAATTTGTTTGAAATATTATGGGTTGTGGGTTTAGGCTCGTATATTTTGTAATTAGTAGAGACAATTAAACTCTAAACTGGGTCCGATGTAAACAAAAAAAATCAGCCTTTTAATGCGTTGGGTTACGGTACATTTAATTTTAAAGTAAATCACAATTAAATTCAACGGAAGTCTTTTACGGTGGTAGATTATTCTATATTTATAGCAAAAATTACTCTGCGAGAATTCTTATCTGAAAAACCGTAAAATGTCGGACATCCGAAAAATTAACGAAACGACACAATGTTTCAGATGTCTTCATTTTACTGGTCAAAAAATGGCAATGCATTTATAAACTTTATCTTTTTTTGTGTTTTGACATACAGCCATCCATAGTCGCTTTTATCTGCTGTCTCATTTATCGCGCACGTATGAGAATTTAAATATCTAATGGCGAACGTGAATGAGAAAAGTTAATTGCTGTTTTGGACATTGTTGAATGAAATATGCATAAACTCACGAAGGAAAAATTTAACCTTATTTAAGTTTAGAAACTTTCGCTCGGACGTGGATATGAATATTTGCATATATTATAAGTTAGGCTTGTTAGGCGCTTTTGTGATTAATTAGTGTACAAGCATCTCGTTATATATTCTTTGCCAAGAATGAGTAAATTTTCTAATCTCACATCTCCTGCGGTCTTATCTTTGTCATCGCGCGCGTTGTAACTATCAACTACACCCCACACCTACACACTATCATAACAAACATCGTAATCGTTATATCGTACTAGTTTTTTTTTAAAATGAAGTGTAGTAAAATTTCTGGAAATAAGACAGTGAAAGGTTTATATTTCTTATACAAACTGTTTTCATCCAGTTATATTTTTATCAGAACCTCCCAATGGCGCACCCAGGAACAGGGCCGGACCAAGCCACAGGCAAGCCAGGCGACCGCCTGGGGCGAAATTGGTTTTAGGGCGACATTTTTTGAGACTATTTTTTTGCAAAATAAATTATAAGTTTATTGAGTCGTCCAGTGTGTAGCTTTAATCATAATGCTGACAATTCCAGTTGCTACAAACTTATATTAATTAAATCCTATTTATATTTTTCTACGTTATACTAAGAAAGAAGAAAGGTTAAATTCGTTGGTGATTATATCAATTAAAAACATTGTCATATCAAATACTGAAGAAGTAATTGTAATCTACTGAAAAATACCCCCAACATAAAAAAAAATAAATTGCAAAAAAAGCTGTTATACGGAATCCTATACAGAAAAATCCACTCTGATGCAACAGCCCCTCGCCAATTTAGAAAAAGGCGACATATTTTGGTTTTTGACATTTTTCTTGAAAACGGTGATCCGTATCGAAATTTTATACAAAACAAGATTCTTATATTTTGTACATAGGAGGATGAACCGTTAAGGTGCATTCAGAAATGAAAATTAGGTTTATGGTTTTTATTTAGGTTTAAGTAAGTTATTCATAAATGTAAGTTTAAATTACTTGAAAATTAGTTTTGGTATGTACAGACATATCTAAATGCTTCAGAAACAAGATTAAAATATCGGTAGATCAGTACTCAACAAGATACCTATGTGCCGTGAAACTATCATTCGCTTGGTATTATTGGTTATATTTCAGCAGTTAAGTTATGACAATCTCTAAGTTCTTCTAGCATTTGTGTAAAAAGCCGAATCCACCAAGTGGATAGTAAATAAAGATAGGTGTATATATCTATATCATTTCAGGCTCGTTCTCATTGGTGATGTTTGTGACGTCAAACTAAATCATTAACCTAAGGTTTGGATCTTGCAATGTTTAGCTTTATGATTTGGATTTATTTATTTATTTATTATTCATTACATAATATGCCAAAGTCTGTAAATCTAAAGTATAAACCATAAATCTAAATGTTTAATGTCAAAATGACGGAACCATCACTAGGCAGGCAAAGCAATCGTGAATTAAATATTCTATTTTTTTAAAGAGAGGAAATTAGACGCTGTTGTAAATTGTATTTCGCGTTGCACACAAACGGACTTTGAAAGTAACTCTCCCGTGACTAATCCTGTATATGGTATTAGACAAAAATAAAGCGACTCTGTAGAACCAAAAAAAAAATCACTGTATTTCAAATATCCAAAATATTTTCAAAAAAAATTCATTCAGATTAGGATTCTGTGATTGTTTGCGAGTTATGGACACAAATCACCTCTTTTAATTTTTGTACCTATACAATCTAAACAAAATTGAAATAAATGAGGGGCGCAATTTACAATTTTGCACTATAAAAAAGACAAATTTAATTTTCTTTTATAAGGACCAAAACTTGAGTGAAGCAAGGCATCCAGGAAAAACGGCGCCGTAGGCAAATGCCTTATACCTAAAAGTTACATTTTTACAAGGGATGTGAAGCTGCATGTTTTTCCTCTTTCATGTACAAAAATAAATTGCCAGATCACAGAACATTTTAGACAAGATAATATATTTAACGGATTTGCCTCATTTATCAATATTTGTTAATGATGTACTAAGATCAGAACAAAGCAAAGATGGTATGTTTGATTTCAATTATTTTTAGTTCTTTTGGGATATACCCGTGAGCTACCGGAAGTATCCACGCGAGCTACCGGTAGCTCGCGATCGATGGATTAGCGACCCCTGAGTTACAGCTTCATACGCATGCATAGCTTCATTTTACTTGTGTGAATATTTCGACGGAACATTTTTTGTGTTAACTATATAAATAAATAAATATATCATCACGGCATATTACCCATTGCTGGGCGTGCCAATCTGCTTTGTATGCAGATATCGGTAACTATTAGTTTAGTTATCTCAGTTAAACCAGAAATGAAAATACCGGGCCTAAGAGTCCATAATTTTCAATAATTCATATTTGAGTCTTACGCAGTAAATATTAAAAGTTTAAGAAAAGATTGTCTTTGAAACGGAATATAGGGCAATTACTGTTATATTTTGTGGGATTTCAAAAGAAGTATTACATCTGCTAAGTACTCACGTAAAGGTCAACAGTTTAAACGGATTTCCCTTGGAAGTTAATTCGAAGCATTACAAAATTCCCTCTTACTCCACTCGCATTATCGAGCTTCTTAGTTCTTAGAGGTCAGCACCTACTTCCTGTCTGTACTTTACTGATAAATCCAACACCGTTTAAATATCCAATACTTTTTACGTTAATAAAATCCACTGTCGTCTGCGTAATCTCAGACTTTTCTTTGTGTGTTTTTAGATTTCCCCCGAGTGGAGGTTGGACCAGAGAATCCCCTAAGGGTCGAACGAGACTCAACGGCTACGCTTCAGTGCACCGTGGACTCGAAACCAAAAGTACAGTCGGTGAAGTGGACACGCAATGGAAGATACATCAGCAACCTTAACAACCATGTTCTTCATCGAGTTAGCTTACAAGATGCAGGCAAATATACTTGTACAGCAGATAACAGCTTGGGGAGACTTGGAGAAAAAGAAATTACTTTAGATGTTTTGTATGGACCAATTGTTACTTTGGAATCAAAAACTAAAGAAGCAGAAGAAGGAGAACATGTTCAAATTAAATGCAATGTTAGTTCCAATCCTTTTCCGTCGAACATTGAATGGCTAAAAGAAGGAAAACCAGAATTTCGCCAAGCTGGTGATACTTTACGTTTAAGTCATGTCCAAGCCGAATATTCTGGTACTTATATATGCCGAGCAACTAATACCATAACACCAAGTTCCTCGCCGATAAAACGAACAGAAAAAGTTGGTAATTCCTCTATAGCTCTTTTAATTCGGCATAGACCCGGAAAAGCACGAATAACCCCCGAACGACCAATAGCAATTGAAGGATCAGGAGTTACCCTAACATGCACCGCGACTCCTCCAGGGTGGCCAGCGCCCCAATACCGTTGGTTCAAAATCGGCAATCAAGACGGCCCACAAACCGTTCTAGCAACTGGTACAAAATACACCATACCAAATGCACATCTTGGGAGCGAAGGTATATACAACTGTCAAGCGACTAACGAACTGGGCCATGGAGAAATGTCTTCTATAAGCTTGGAAGTACACCAACCACCGAGATTTTTGCAGAAATTGGCCCCCTTAGAGACGAAACGAGTTGGGGAAGCTAATTTCCAAATTTCTTGTCATGCCAAAGGGAAACCGAAGCCGCATGTTAAATGGTTGAAAAATGGCGAAGAAATTACAGCTGATTTGAATTTGTATGAGGTTAGAACGGAAATGTCGGAAAGTAGCAATGGTGTTGTGACAATTATGAGCGCATTGAAGTTTGCGGGATCCAAACGACAAGGTAATAAATTATTACCGGAAGATAGGGGGATATATACATGCAGATTTACCAATGTGGTCAAACATGCTGAATCTTCCATGCAGCTACGAATCGAACGTAAGTATTTTTAAAACTAATATTTTCCCGATAAAAATAACAATTTACTATGTTTATTTGAAGCATAGGCGTGCGCACGGTGGGTACCATGGGTGCCACGGCACCCCCTAATATATTAATAACGTATGTCCCAAAAGTTTTGTCACAAATTTGTTTAAACCATTTTAAAAACTAATAATGGTGTTACTGCAATTTTTCAGAACAGACATAATTAACAGCTTTATAAACAACAAAATTTGTATTTTAAATTAAATGTAAAGGTCCATCTGGAAACATATGACATCAAGCCTTGGACCGTTGCAACATCAATCTCTCGAATTTTTCTAAAATTCCGCCGTCTTAATTGTTGCTCGTTTTCGACTTCCCAACCTCCATCATATACTTTTCGAGACAAAATGGCCCAGAAATCTTCAATTGACCGAGCCTGCGGTAAATTTGGGGGGTTGTCGTTTTTTGGTACAAAAGGAATGTTGTGAGCATTCAGCCAATTTTGAGTTTCGCGTGCATAATAGCAAGAAGCCAAGTCCGGCCAAAACATAATATCATCTTGAGCATGATTCTGGTGGATAAAGTTAATCAATTTTGTTAAGCAATTGTTAATATAACTTTGACTGTCCATAGCTTCGCCTCCAACTCGCCCTATATAAGGTCTGGAAATCCCACCAATTGATATAGCGCACAAGACTAAAACTTTATCAGCAAATTTGGCCTTTGGCTTGTATTGTCCGTGTAAAACCGCCGTTTCCTTTAATTTCGGAATTACTTAGAGTAAAGTACTTTTCATCATCTATGACGATGACTTTGTTATATGCAAAATGAGTGCGCCTTAAAGCACGGCAACATCTTGGTATTCTAGCTAACTGATTTGGCGTATATTTAGGACATTTCTTTCTTTTGCGATATTCTATACCTTCTCTCTTCAGTTCTCTGGATATTGTATTCTTGGAAACACCGTAACGCCGTGAAAGTCTTCTCAATGACTGTCCAATTTTATTCTTGGCACTTTCGACTAACTGGTTTGCTCTATGTTCAGTTAACACTTTAGGTCTTCCACTTTTCGGAAGATTTACGCATGATGCTCACATTCTGCTATCGCACGATATATGGTTTTCCGCGGCACATTTTGATTTTCAAAAAGTCGGACTATTTGAACTTTAGGCATCTGCCCAACTAAATTATAAACGCTTTTTCTAAGATCTAATTTATAAGCCATTACAACGCAATCGATTTCGGTAACTGAACTGTCATTAAAATGACAAATCATTGAATTACTTTTGTTTGCAAAGCCAACCCGATATTTTGATATTTACTTTTTTCATAGAGTTGGATTTTGTGACAAAACTTTTGGGACATATGTTACGAGGGCCGTTCTCTTTCCACTGAGCCTATCTAGCAGGCTAATGATATTTTGAATCAAATTTTGTATGACATTTTAATCTAGTTGTTTACAAGGTTAATTATAGTGATGGTTGTTAAATATAATTGAATGTTGTTTAAATACATAATTTTTAAGCAATCCTTTCCCCAAGAAATCATTGAATTGAGCAAAGAGCATTATTGAGCTGTGATTTTTTACAATTTCAAGCGTGGATTAAGCCATCAAAAATATTTTGAGGAAATCCATCGAGTGACAAGTCTTGTTCCTTGGGTACCGTAAAGCGGTGGTACAATTAATTCCAGCGTGGTCGACTTTCCTTAAATTACAGTTTTCAAGCCCTCCTAAGCCAAAAACGGCAGTTACCGAAAAGAACATGATTAAAGAGGACAGGCATTTTACTGTCAGGAATATTCAAGCAACTTTAAAGATTGGTGTGGTGGTAGCAATTGAAACCATTTTAGACTAACATTTGATTCTCGTTGGATTCACCACAATTTGACTCCAGTCAAAAAGACAACCGTTTGAGATGGTGCAGATCTACACTAGATCGCTTTGACAATGGATCGTTTCATCAGAGGTGACGAAACATAGGCATACTGTTTTAATTTGGGTCTTTGAAAATGAGTCGGCTCCAACAAAAGCCGAAAATGTTTGCATTGTATCACTGAAGGATCGTCGTACTATTAATGCTGAATGGTACACTACCGTTTGTTTGCCTCAAGTTCTCCAAAATGTTCGCGAAAAACGTCCACGGGGACGGATTATCTTGCATCAAGACAACGTTCGGCCGCACACTGCTGCTCGAACGACTGATTATTTGAATGTCCAAAACATTCAAGTAATGGGTCATTCGCCAGACCTGGCTCCTAATAATTTCTTTTTATTTCCACGTGTAAATGATAAGCTACGGGGTTTACGTTTTACATCGACCGAAGAGTTAACGCATTTAAAAATGAAATAAAGAAACAAACGCTTTATTTGTAATAATAATTATACATATTCATTTTGGCACCCAGAAAAGTAAAGTTCTGCACACGCCTATGATCTGAAGTGAGCTGAGATTTTGACCAAAAAGATTTTCGAAATTGTTAATTGTCATTCTTACAAAAATTGTTATTTTTAAACTTGCAGACGAACCAATAGTATTACACCAGTACAACAAAGTCGCCTACGACCTTCACGAAACAGCCGAAGTCCTCTGCAAAATCCAAGCATACCCTAAACCCGAATTCAAGTGGTTTTTCGAAACCAGCAGCTCCCCTATTCAAATGTCATCTGAAGGTCATTACGAAATAAACACCAGCGTCGATGAAAACGACATCTACACAAGCATTCTAAAAGTCTCTAACATCAAAAACCATGACTACGGTGAATACAATTGCCAAGTTGTAAACCAATTAGGGCCCATTGAGGCTAAGATTCGGCTACAGCCGAAAGGACCTCCCGAACGGCCCAGAGAACTCCGCGCGGAGAAAGTTGGACACAATTATGTTTCGCTCACTTGGGTACCTGGTTTTAATGGAGGCATAGTCGATACGAAATTCTTTATCTCCTTCAGAAAAGTTCCGACCAATGATGACGTCATGGTGGAAGGCTGTGGGATTGTCCCCAAAACGCAAGATTGGTCGGAGGTTGATTGTCAGCAAAGGATACCGTGTAATGTTACGAGTTTGGAACAACATCAGAGCTATGTTTTCAAGGTAGGTCTAAATTAAAAGCAATCTGTAATTACAAATTTTTATTTTTAATCGTATTCTCACAAGTTTTATTGCTAGTGAACGGTAGTAGAGACTGGCGTTACGCATTCGATTCTATGGACTTTTCTATATACGAGGCAGCGTCAAAATGTTCCCGAAATTGATCCATAAAATTTCATAGAAAATAGGTACCACATTGTTACATTAATATCCTAAATTACATTCATCGTGCATTTACACAATTGTTCCACTGTTCGTACAACTGTTTAAAACACTCGTGGAAACCACTTTCTGAAAGTGCCTTCAGCTGACTCATTTTCCCTCACCTCTGCTTGATTAACAAAACGTCTCTTCAATGGGGTAGAATAGTGTGACGTCAGAGTACAGCGCGATATATGAAGCATTGTCCTAAGCAAAAACGATACTTTCAAAGTAGACTCTATTGACAAAACACATAAGGGTCAGAATTTAAAGGCTTGTAATTTGATGCTGATATTATTGTTATTGTGAAGAAGTTAACTTTGAGATATTAATAACATCAAATTGTAAACATTTTTTTATTACTTAGTAATACAATATATACACGTTAATAAATAACAAAGGTTTTATTTCAAATTGAAATCAACTCTGCACATCTGAACTACGAGTATCAAGTTTGCGCAGCTTCAAGCATATCCGAGAGTTTACCGACATACCGACTGAGATTTTGTTTGTTAGCGTTTTTGAGCATTTTCAAATCAGTTCTTTAGATTTCTGCTTTTTAAGTTTAAGGTACGTAAATAACTCTATCTATCCACATTAATAATATGTCGTGTTATTAGGGTTCTGTAACCTAAAAACGGTTCGCTGTTTTTCAAACGGGCTCTTCCGGCCGCTTCACGCGATGTTTCACGAACATCTTCGAGATTGAACGAACATGTAATTCCATGCAAAGTTTTTTAAAACTTAAATAGAATAAATGTGGAGTACGATGATCGACTGGTAGCAGAATGGAAAATTGGGAAATGATCGGACACGCAGTCTAATGTAAATCATTTATTTCCTGGCCTACGTTTCGACTGTTACTACAGTCTTCCTCAGGGCTACAAATGGTCAATGATTAAAAACGGTAACGTGGGGATCCCCCATATGACCCAATGGAGAAAACAAATTAAAATTTATTAAATATATTGTATTTATATAATATATCAAGTCAAATAATTTTAAGCTGGAACTCAGAGAAAACTCAAACAACTTTTCTAAAAATTTAAAACGTTGAGTTTGGGCGTTAGGTTGGGTAATGTTGGGGTATATTTAGAGTAATTACGACAACCATATCAATTTGAAATCTTAATATTTTGAACACAGTCCCACGTTCGGTACTCTAGCCACTTTCTTTTATATTCACAAATAACTTCCAAATATGAAATTATATGGAATTTTGGTTTGCACGTCTTTAAGGACCCTTTTTTATTTTCCCTCAAACGACGATTTCAAGTAATGAAAGAGAGTTTATTTTAGCTTTCGAACGATGTATCTATGTTTCAAGCATAAAATGCAAGAATTATTAAGTTCATGGGGTAAAAACAATTATTGTGGTTTATTTAAAACATATGGTAACTATGAAAAAGTACACAGGCTGTTCAAGTTAACGTGTTCACATAATTGTTGCCCCATTAGAAGACCATTTTAGTGGTGTCGTTATTGACACGCCCCTGGTTTGCACGCAGTGGCGTAACTAAGAGTTCGGGGGCCCGCCCGTAAAAAGTTTTTGGGGCCCGTTTTAATTGTAGCGTTTATCATGAGGAACTACAAACCACAAGAACTTGTGGAAATTGTGACTAGGCTCACTTTCATCTGAGTTGACATGTTAAGATGCAAAATAGCCAATATGGGAAGCCTGAAAATCTAAGACTAGGCACCTTTACATCCCACCGAAGTCATTGTATGTTGTGGTGTGGCATACTATGAAAATGTGATTGGCGTGTTTTCTTTTTTTTGTAAATAAAATTGGTGGCACAGTCCACTGGTGAAGGTTACAGGGATTTGATTCATACATTTTTGGTATCCCATATGAAAGAACTTGGACAAAATATAGTATTAGCAAGATGGATCAGTATCATACAGTTTAAATAGTAACAATTTTGCGAAAATCTTTCTCGTATCGTTATTTAATCCCACGGTTTTGGTAATACACATTGGCCGCCAGGTGTCCTGATATGACAGCCCCAGACTTCTTTTTATGGGGTTATTTTAAAGGGAAACTCTGGATCAGTTGCAGGAAAATATTTGCTAAGAAATCGAAATTCAACCGGCCGAAATGTGGTAGAAAATAAAGAGCTTGATTTTGCATAGCGGATAAGGTGCCCCTTAGCCAATATTATTTTTGGAAATTGACAATTAAAAAAATAATTAACTAAATAAATTTGTATGTTGCTACAAAAAAAAAGATTAAATTCAAAATTTCGCAGTAGTAACAAAATTATAAATCATGTAGTGGGGCCTCTCTAGAGCCGGGGGCCCGCCCGTAATGCGGGCCCGTTAGTTACGCCACTGTTTGCACGCTGCTCTGAAGATATTTCAAAATACGGCGAACGAAAAATACGCATTGTAAGAAACGTGCAGCTTTCACAGACAGTAACTAAAAGGTGTGCCGGGCAACTCAACGCTTCCCCTAGTGGTGGCTGCAAACCCAATAAATGTTTAAAATCTCTCCAGCGATCACCCGCTTGACTCTTGTTAACAATTTCGGGTACTTTTTGACGCTACCTCGTATGTATACCAATTTTCAATTTTCGTGTCCAAGAAAATAGTACCTCAAGTTTGGAGTTTATCAACTCTAGCCAATATTAACTTTCTTTGCAGATCAAAGCTTTGAACACAAAAGGAAAGAGCGAAAATTCCGAAGAATACTCAACAATAACAAAAGTCGACAAAATTCCAATTCCACATCGAGCTGCGTACGATCCGTCCACAAGAGGTCTTTCGATAAACATTCCTCCTACTTGCTTGGCTTTAAACGCAGTTGTGGAATCGATGACAAATGAAAACATGCCCATTCCAACGTGGCAATATGTTACCACCGTCCCTCTTCAAAACTCGGGCTCTGGTCCAACGTATAAAGAAGTCTCTTTAGAAAGCATCAGTGCTAATAGAATCTACAAAAGCTCTGGGAGATCATTGGTTGATGAAGAACCAATCGGTGTTTCTGATGATTTTGATGTTAAAGTTAGGGTCAAGTTTTGTTTGAAAGCTCATCACGAACATTGTGGGGAGTACGTCATTGCCGAACGTAAGTTCCAACAATTTTCTTATCACATAAGTTTTCGAAAGATTTCCTTAAACCGAAAACTTATATATTACATATGTTAATAAAAGATTAACACATTTTTTCATCAGTAGGAACAACAGTGAAAGATGTCGCGTCCATAGCAACGCCAACCCTGATCGCAATCATAGTCTCCTGCATTGTCTTCATCCTCTTTGTCAGTCTTCTTTTGATGTTCTGTCGTTGTAAGAAAAACCAAACGAAGAAAAGTGCATCAAAGGATTATGAAATGGATCAAACCAGACCAACGATTGTTACGCAGCAGTCACAAGCACCTCCACCATATTACGCTACGACTGGGATGGAAAATAAGGCCCTGGAGCATTCGATGGACTTGGCTCTTGCTATGGAGGACCCGAAGAATCCAGTGTATGCCACGCAGAATGGGTATGGATACCATGTGCCGAATACTAATATCCAGGGGCATCCTACACACCAGAACATCAATGGAGAGTGTAAGTATTTCACCTTTTTTTAATCGATAGAGCAATGAAAAATTATAGACCCGTAGTTTTTATTTTTCCTCAAATCGATCTTTAATATTGAAGAAATTGCAATTAAAAATGACGCGACTGATTTTCTCCGCCTCGTCCCTTGCCCAGTTACGTCAGCGTTTCATCAACGCGGCCATTTTGATTGTCACATTAGGTTAAACGACAAAGTCACTAAGTCACATTTAAAGATAACCTGAAATTTACGAAAGTAAACATGTCGGTGAAACGCTGTTTTGTGCCATCGTGCCAAAGTACTAGCGAAAATAGTGAGAAAATATTTTTAATAGTATCGCGTGATACAAAAAAATCTGATGTGGCCAGCACATTATCTTCCGTCAGTTCTATGTATTTTGTATAAATGTCATACAGAACGTTCCTTGCAAAAGATTATATTTCTTGTACATTACGTTAAGGCAGTTGTATGCATTTTATACAAATTCCATACAGAAAACAAAAGATCCTATATTTCCAGTAAAATTATAACATATACATACTGTCAACTGCACTTGACACTGACACCTTTCAATCAGAATTTTTTTAATACATCAGCTGTTTCCAGAGTTATAGCTTAGCTAGCTAATATATGATATTTAATTTCTTTATAATTTTTTAACTCTATCCATAAAATATGAAATATAAAATGCATTCAAATCGCATAGAGAAAAACACACACACACGCATACACTCACACACGCACACATGCCCACAAGCACACAGGCATGCAGACATCATCGTAAAAATATTAAATCGTGTTCTAGGGACCCTAAAACGTGCTTATTCATCAAAAACTCACCACCGAATTTTTGACCAAAGACAATACCTTCTTTACCTAAAGGTGACGGAAGGTAAAAAACATAACTCGAAAAGCAGTTAGTGTTAGTATTGAAAAATACATATTTGATACGCAACAAAGCAACAGTAATGAAATTCTAAGTATACACAACGAACAACGTAGACAAATGTTAATCAGACGAAAATGAAAAACGAATGACTAATGACCAGCAGCTGCGTGATACATGGATAACTTCAGGTCAAAGAAAAATTATATTTATAAAAATGAATAGAATGATGTTATATTATAGCATTTCTATCAAATGTTTAGATATGTAATTCTCAATTTATAGTCTATATATTTTTTACCTCCCGCTACCCTTGGTAAGGGAGGTATAGGGATCGTGCTAAAAATCGCATATCGAGATTTTGGTAAATGACCACGTTTTAAGGTCCCTAGAATCCAATTTTAACATTTACACGATGATGTCTGTTTGTATGTGTGTATGTGTGGATCCCCCACTCTAACTCAAATACTATCATTCAGAAAATTTTGAAACCTTGTATTTCGAACTTTTTCTGTAACGGAAAGAGCCCATTAGATTTTGGTGAAAATTGGATAACCGGAAATGGCACTTTACTAAAAGCTGAAAATAGTTTTTCTTCGAAAAATACCTTTAAATGTTATTATAAAAATTAAAGATTATTAAATTTTCTATAGATTTGCATTAATACTTTTTCTATATATTTTATGGATAAATTTATAAAATTATTCTATAATTTAAACAAACAAAACGCAGTTATTCAAATGTATGTAACTGACAGATAAATGTCACTATCAAAGAACTAATCATTTAAAAATAATATTAGTAACTGTGGAGTACGATGATCGACTATTAGTAACGTTTTAAAAAGAAAAAAGTAAATAGAACAATAGAAAAGGAATTCGATTCAGCATAAGTAAATATGTAGATGTGTATTTAGATTAATAAATATTAACGATTCAAAAAAATGTTTAAGCTAATTCTCATTTTTGGATTAGTGAATTCTATTCTATTCCGGTATTTAAAATTTAATCTTCATTTTATTATAGCTCCGGTGGCTCAATGGTTAGAGCAACGCCTCATGTCATGAGTGCCCTCGGGGCTCTGGGTTCGAATCCCACTAAGGCATGTGTGTGAATGTGCACCACTCTGTAATTGGGATTCAATCCTGTTGAGGGGTTTAAAAAAGGTAGGAACTTGGATTAGATTAGACTATATTTTAAGATATAAACTGTCAAAATTAGTGTAAAATTCGTTAATCCAAAAATAAGGATTGACTTAATCTTTTTTGTGACTCGGGCTGTATTGGCGGGAGGTATTGTGTTGGCCACACCAGACGTTTTCTTTTAGAAATTCTGTGTTGATATAATAAGGTTGTATGAAATGAGTCTGAACTTGCAGTGTGAAACGCTGACGTCACAACATGGCTGGTTTTTTGCAACAGCAGTCAGATTGATTTTCTCCGACTATAACCTCGTATTTACCTTCCAGGGGTGAACATGGGCTACTTAGAAAACAGCTATTCGAATTCAAACAACGGAGGCAGCGTCAACTCACAAGACTCCTTATGGCAGATGAAGATGGCCGCCGCTGCCAACAATTCAGTGAATCAAATGCCTCCACATCACATGGAACGTCAAAACTCTTACGGTTACGATCCATTAACTCACGGAGGTTATGGTGCTGTGGACGACTACGCACCTTATCCGCACATAACAACTCAGAGTAACCATGGCGACGAGTACATGCGCAATAGCAACAACCCCTCGAGGCAAGAATACTGCAGTGATCCATACGCAGCGGTGCACAAACCCAAGAAACGTATTGAAACACATATTGGTGAGTTTTATTATGAGCACCAGAGTTAAAATGGAATTTTAATGCCTATGTATTCTGCAGTCAATAGAACGTATAGCTCACGATGTTTGCCGTTTTACACTATACTATATCGATAACGATTTGATAAATTATGTATTTTTGAAGTGTCCAACTTTGACTGTGTATATATTGTACAGAAATTTGAAGCGAAGAGGAGATTTGTAATGTATTATTTATTTCTTTTCAGACTAAACATATCAGCAGTTTTTTGGATGTAAATTTTATTGCGGCGTTTTTCGGAAAGACCATTCTAGAGTATTTGCTATATTTCCATATTATAAAAATTTTATTTCAAGTTTTTTTTTCTAAATTTATTTTCTGATTATTTGACAATGGGGGAGTTTAGCTTCGTACACTTATATTATAGAAATTGGATTTGCGTAGACTATTCAAGGTCATTTGTTCGAAAAAAGTAGTAGAGATAGTGCCAAATGTTATGGGTTATGAAATGCTTAAATCAAGAAGAGAGACAGCTAGAAAAAAGGTCAGGCAAAGAGAGAGAGAAAGAGAAAGAAAGCTATCTGCGCAGCAGCCCATGACGTTTGGCACAGACTATGTGTATGTCCCTATAGCGACATACGCAGTCAACCTGTTAATAACGTTTCGTAATAGAAAGATAAATGTTGTTTAACGTACGTCAATTAAATGTATGTTGTTTTTACATTTTTATGAAGATGATAAAACTTTGAAAAAGGCATTATTTAAAAAGAATCATAATTTTTAAATAAGTTGTCTGTAAGCAGTATTATATCAGACGGCGTATAAATGACCTTGAATATTCATATACAGGATGACACTAAAAAACGAGCCACTCAAAATAACTCAAACATGCTTAAATTATATACAAATTGAACGATATGCATAAACTTAGTCCAAGCATATTATTGAATTCGTAATATTACGTAAATTTCAAATATATAAAAATACATGGTGTTTGGCGTAAGTCCGGCATCAAGAATATTTCGTTTATCTTAAGAGATACAAGAAAATGTTAATAAGCAAACTTAAACTAGACAAAAGGGCTCATAAGATGACCATAGTAGGAATTTTGCATGACTTCCGGTTTTAGAGGAAATGGGTACAACTTTAAATCTAGCATAGGGGATCTGCATTTTTATATATTTTTTCTGAATTGACATAAAATTAGCTTCACGATGATATCAAAATATCATAGTTTTACTTCAACCATTTCAAAATGGCGACCATTTATTTTCAATATATGTATTAATAAAATTCCATACAAAATTAAACATAGCAAGCTATGAAACAACTTTATTACCTTAAAACAAAAGACAAGTATTTATATACATAAATTTGTTTCATAGCATGCTATGTATAATTTTGTATGGAATTTTATTAATACACATTTTGAAAATAAATGGTCGCCATTTTGAAACGGTTAAAGCAAAACTATGATATTTTGGTATCGTTGTGAAGCTAATTTTATTTACATTTTGGAAAAAAATATAAAAATACCGATTCCCTATACTAGATTCAAACTTGTACCCATATCCGCTGAAACCGGAAGTGATACAAAATTCTTATTATAATCATCTTATAAGCCCCCTTGCCTAGTTTAAGTTTGATTCTTAACATTTTTTTGTATCTCTCAAAATAAACGAAATATTCTTAGTGCCGGGCTTACGACAAACATCCTGTATATAAACAAATAAATAAATATATCATCACGGCTTAATACCCATTGCTGGGTGTGCCAATCTGCTTTGTACACATATTTCGGTAATGATGAAATATTTGTACCGTGCGGGCCCTTACCGGGCGTCACCTCACGGGCACTCATTGCTGGCGTGGAGAGTGCACCACAGGGGTGAATTTTGTGCCATTTAAATTGGAAATATTTGGCGTCGGTCGGGATCGAACCCGGTTCCCCAGATTCGCGACCTGACACTCAGACACGCGGCCACGAGACCCCATATACCGTGTGTCTGTGTTAAAGGTGTACATAGGAGATTAACATGGGAAATCAGTTTTTTTGCAAATTCCTACTCGCCTAATTATTTTAAGCAAAAACTCGTCAAATAAAAGTTTTAGGGTATAAAATTCTACATCTAAAACAATAAACAGAAATACCTTTATATGCTTTATAACGACAGAAATTAAATATGAAAATGTCGAAAATTACGTTAAAAATATCGACAGCCATGGAATTGAACAAAAAATAAACAAATGCTTGACGTTTTATATGTCACACCGTAAGTTAACTTGAGTTAACTTATTTGACGCTTCTGACAATTTGATTTAACAAATATCGTTAATTATGGCAATAATAGAAATATAAAATTAATAAATAAAGTTAAGAAAATACAGTTTTGGTTAAATAATATGAATATCAAAAATTCAACATTTTGTAACAAAATTATGTATGATGCTGTTATGGACTCTCAACTCATTTCCAATACATCTACTTTAGTACTACAGAAGGGGTCTACACTTATCATCCCTAACACTTTTTCTTAGAGTAATGTATGGTCTGCTTGTCCTATATTCTGATTAGGCGACAAACGTGTATCTACATTTTTTAATCATTTCAGACAATAAAACTAGAGATAAAACCAAATTGTCAGAAACGTCAAATAAGTTAACTTACATTGTGACAGATAAAACGTCAAGCATTTATTTATTTTTTGTTCATTTCCATGGCTGTCGATATTTTCAACGTAATTTTCGTTATTTTCATATTTAATTTCTGTCGTTACAATGCATTGAAAACTAATTCTGTTTATTGATTTAGATGCAGAATTTTATGCTCTAAAACTTTTATTTGACGCATTTTTGCTTAAAATAAATAGGCGAGCAGGAAATTGCAAAAAACTGATTTCCCATGTTAATCTCCTATGTACACCTTTACGACAGACACACGGTATAGGTGTGAAATATGAAATTTAGTGCCACTTCCGGTTAAACCGGAAGCGCTACCACAATACCAAATACCATGATTTGTAAGCTCCTAGTCCTAGTTTGTAAATATCAAGGAAATTTAAAAATTATTATAATTAAGAAAGTTATTTTGAGTGGCCCGTTTTTCAGTATAATCCTGTATATGCTGAAATAAAATGTGATATATTTAATAATATTTTTATATATTTTTCATTAATTATTATCAATTAAGTATTGAAAACAGCTAAACTCACCATTAAAAATATTTGGAATTCATGTTTTGCACTTACCTACTTAACGTGTGTCTGTACATTTATACAATATCAATAAGTTTTAAAATTGTCTCAAATGATACCCGAAACACTTACAAACCAAGTTTAATATTAATTTTATTATTACAGATATAATTTCAATAATTTCTTTACAATTAATTTCCTACCCTTCTTTTACTTTTAAGTATTTTAATTTATTTATTTTTATTTATTTGTTTTTCCCGGTTATGTTTTTAGATTCCCCCTACCACGACGTAAGTGGCCTCCCTGATCCATACCTAGAGCAGATGGACGACGAAAAGCCACCACAACACATGTCCCTCAGTTACGAGGAAAGCCTCGAAAGTGGCTACTCCACCCCTAACTCACGAACTCGACGAGTAATCCGCGAAATCATTGTCTAATACCCGCAAACTCTCTCTTTGCTGTCTGCAGTTTTGGTGGCCGATGTACGTACCTGAGGGACTGAGAAAGATCATTATCACCACGGCGCGTCAGTGTTTTTTGTCATTTTTTCATGCATCACCGGACAAACTGAATTTTGTTAACTGCCTTGTGTGAATGTTAGTGTGTTATATGTTGTGATAAAATGAACATTTTAACGATACGAGATTTTATTTTGACAATTTGTTCATGGAGCTCTGTTGGCGATATTGATATGGAACAAACTCATATAGGAGTGACGTCAGATCAAGTGAATTTTATCAACATTGACTACGTTTATCTCGACGTTTGAAGCCGCTTGAATTTAGTAAATCCCTTTTCAATCTTCGAAATAAACGATCGAGATTAATATTTCAAGTTGCTTGAAAATATCAAGTCAAGCCTATAAAATAACAGGCTTGGACTTATGAAGCGGCTTGACTTCTGTCAAAATAAACAGTGAAGTTTCATATAATGTAACTACGCTTGAGCACATCCGCAATTTGTTGCAGTGTTACTAAATTCATATCATTCGTTGGTCGTTTACATTTTACCCCATTTTATAAAAGTGTCGAAAGCGAAATATATGGAGCGATGAGGAAGTAAATGTTTTTTAATGTTTTTGAAAGAGAAGACAAATAACAACATGACAATTTCTAGATTTTGGGGTTATATATTCAATATGAAATTAGATCATATACCTCTCCCTGTCTGTCTGCATAATCGAGTATTTAACTATCTTTTTTTAGTCGGTACGAATTTAAAGAAGATTGAAAATAACTCAATCCTCTTTTTAAATCCGCTGAGATAAACCAATAGGATTTTTCAAGTCATACATGAAACCGCTTGAATTATCGACATAAACGTAGTCATTAATGAAATTAGTGTTTTTCAACTTCGGGTATAGTTTACTTTAAGATCATTTCTTTGACTTCTATAATCCCTGCAATATTTTCTATTATACTTAATATTAAATACATGAAAAATAATTTTATCACATGGGAAATTATCAGCAAATAGTGGAATACTGCCCTCGAGTAACAGCATCCAGTGAAACAATTGTTAGTGGTTCTTCTTGCAAGGCATTTTTACTTAGAAAATTTCCATAATAAATACTTTACAGTTTAATTCTCTAAATAATCGTTGTGTTAGCAATTATGAACCGAAAGAGCTTGTAAGTAAAACCTATTTTCTATTGCTGTAAGTTCACCATATGCGGTTTTCGCTATAGGGTAGTTCAGTAATTACGTCATATGCGGCGCGCTTCATTTAAACTAATGTCCTACCGGTAAACACATCTTTCAAAGTGAACCTTATTGCCACAACAAATAAGAACTATAATTTTAAGCAGTTCATTTCTTACTTAATTAAGAAAAGTTAGCTATTTAAGCTATCATTCAGTTAAGCTTGAATATTACCCTTTCAATTAAACAAAACATATCCTAATTTATAACAACAATTATTCTACTTAAGTTTTAAAAAACTTTGCATGGAATTACATGTTCGTTCAATCTCGAAGATGTTCGTGAAACATCGCGTGAAGCGGCCGGAAGAGCCCGTTTGAAAGACAGCGAACCGTTTTTAGGTTACAGAACCCTACGAACACGACATTATTAATATATCAATGTGGATAGACAGAGTTATTTATGTACCTTAAACTGAAAAAAAATCTAAAGTTCTGAAAAGAACTGATTTGAAAATCCTCAAAACCGCTAACAAACAAAATCTCAGTCGGTATGTCGGTAAACTCTCGGATATGCTTGAAGCTGTGCAAACTTGATACTCGTAGTTCAGATGTGCAGAGTTGATTTTAATTTGAAATAAAATCTTTGTTATTTATTAATGTGTATATATTGTATTACAAATGAATAGAAAAATGTTTACAATTTGATGTTATTAATATCTCAAAGTTAACTTCTTCACAATAACAATAATATCAGCATCAAATTACAAGTCTTTAAATTCTGACCTTTATGTATTCTGTCAAAAGAGTCTACTTTGAAAGTATCGTTTTTGCTTAGGACAATGCTTCATATTTCGCGCTACACTCTGACGTCACACTATTCTACCCCATTGTAGTCGAAACTGCAGGAATTATAGAAGTCAAAGAAATGATTTTGAACTAAAATATAAAAACTTTAAAGGCATATTAGTACTGACGAAAATGAGTAAAAAAACTTAATTAATATGGGTCCGATCTTCAATTGTTTCCGAGATATAAAACAGTGGTTTACCTCTGCTATCTCAAAAACAATTACAGGGATCTGATTTTGTAACTTTGAATTCAGATTTCGATTAATAAACAAACAAGAAAACACAGTTAACTTAGCGAATGATATTCGAAATCTGTCTGTAGATTATATTCTGCTGGTCTCGGGCATTCGATTTCAAATTACCTATTGGTAGTTATTGGCAACTCAAATATGAAGAGAAAATTTATTTTGTATCGCGAAATTATAAATTTTTGAGAAATACACCCGAATGTTAGAAATGTCATAAATTTGGTGTCTGAATAATTATAATTTTCTCGCTAGATGTCTCATGATTAATTTAAGTTGCTAATAGAGTGGAGAGGGTAAACCTAATAAATTTCAATCTACAGTAGATTTACAGTTACGACTTCGATTAAATGAAACTTTACTAAACTATTATTCACGAAAGATCACTATTCACAATCATTTGTTAGAAGAAAGAATACTCAGCATTTTATAACAGTAGCTTAGCAACATTTTGTATTAGAAAGAAAAAGATTAGTTGACGTATGTCGATTTAATTTATATGGTTTGACAGACATACGTAAATGGTGTCATTATTTTCAAACACACTAAAAATAGCAGTGACGTATGTCGTAGAGTTACAGACATGTAATTATCTACAGTGTGTTCAAATAAATTCCTAACTCGGAGTAGGCTATGAACAAAGAAACGTTTGTCAATTGAAAAATATTTAATTAAAGGTAAATTTGACATGAGATATTGTCAAAAATGTTATATAAAGAAATCAAAGCTTTTCTTCTTGAATCTTAATCTTATTTTAGACATGGAAATGGAAAATTTTTATTTTTTCCTTAAAATTACATTTCAATATCAATTTTGACAACTTGACTTTTGAATTGTATAATGATCAGACATACGTTTCTCTATTCATAGCCTACTCCGAGTTAGGAATTTTTTTGAACACACTGTACTGCACTGTCATCTGTACTAATGTTTATCCATTAACGTTGACATTTAAATCAAATTATTTTATGGTTTACGTCAAGTCTATATTTCTGTCTTATGCAAAAACGTAGGTGAAGAAGATAAAACTTTGAGAAAACATTATTTAAAAAGAAACACAATTTTCAAATAAAGTACATTTATTTTTTTCAATTAAAACATCTATAAATATTTCGCGTTGTACGCGTATGGGTACGAAATAAAGTGAAGTTATCTGCAAGTATTATTATATCAGACCGTTCATAAATGACCTTGAATTGTCATCTTTCTTGAATATACTATATTAGAAATTGAGAAAAACGTTTCATGTAAAATTTTATTGATAGTTTTTCTTCGATTCTAATTTAAAATGATATCTTTCTCGGAATAGTTTTTTTTTTACTAATTTTGAACAGTAGTATATGTCCTTAATATTTTTAACCGAAGTTAAAGAACAGATATGTAGATATCGACCAGCAGATTGTATAAGGGGCGGAGTTTACTGATTATTTGATAATATGACATCAGTCCTATAATTGTTTTGTGGTTTTGACAATGTCTAAGTGCCATTTAAATTTTAAATGGAGTTTTAGGGAAGACTGCATTTAGAAATTAATTGATATTGACGAAACAAAATGAAAGTAACTTGTTTTAAACAATCATAAAGATATTAATTATTAATTAATATATTTAAATTCGAATTCGATTAGATTTTATTGACAGTTACTAAACAATAAAGTTTTATTTTCTATGCCAGCGTCATAGAAAGTACAATTTTAATGCCCAAATTCAAATTATTTACAGCAGAACGTAGTCAATTTATGATTCTTTGAAACAAGTTAAGAAGTATTGTTAACAGAGTTATATGTCATGAACTTTTACGGTATGAAACGTGGGATAAAGGCAATGGTTGCCATGGCAATAAAAGAAAGCAAAAGTTTTCGACATGTATTGTGATTGAAACAATTTGCAATTATTTAAGTCTCATTTTGTTATAATAATTTGTTGTAATGTAAGTTTTAATGTTTTAAAAAATGTGATGTGTTCATTTTTTCCCAGTGTTCTGTGTTCATATTTTTTATGAACATAGTTCTTTTACTTTGAAATCATTATTGCATTACTCAAAAAATGTACAATTAATTCCTTATTTTATTCCGAGAACTGTAATGATGATTCAAATAGCGTGCCAAATTATTATGGAAGAAATGAATACATTACATATTTTATTGTACTTAATATTATGTACTTATGTATGTGGACTTTTTGTACTTTTATACTATGCGTAAAATATTATAATACTCAAAATTCATATGCTTTAAAGACATGTCTTTAAAGATATGAATGATTGTATTATCTGAATGCTCAAGAAAAGTATATTTTGAAGTTTTCTCCACCGTTACAGATCTCAAATAGAGTTTTTATTTTATTGAATGTCGGGACTGCACAAAGACTACAGAATGGTTCTAGGATATTAAATTATTTGAAATTTTAATTTAGAAAAACGAACTGTATTTCTATTGTACATAAAAATAATTTCAAAATGTTTATTCTTAAAATAAAGTGATTATTGTAATGTATTTTGTTAGAAGCTACTTTTAATTTTATTTTTTGTAAATATTCATAAATGGACTTAAATGTATTTGAATCTTTGTAAATAAATGTATGTTTAAAAAAATAAAAAGTCTAAAAAGCATATAATTTGTGATGTCAGTCCTTTGTAATAATTCCAATAAACTTTAATTTTTATTAAAAGGTATTTTTTAATATAAATAATCCATTCAAATTGCCAAATCCTATAAAAATTCTAAGGGGTATACCCTTCAAAATGTACTGGGTTTAAATCTCCAATAGGTATAATGAAAGTAGCATCTATGCACGGTTCACTGCGTTTTAAAAAGAAGTATCCATGCACGATTTTTTCGAAAATTTGGTGCATGGATGCTTCTATTTTACTGGTTTAAAATTCCCAATAGGTATATCGAAAGTAGCTTCTATGCACCATATTTCCTAAAAAAAATCGCGTATAGATGCTACTTTAAGGTAGCATCTATGCACCAAATTTCCTAAAAAATCGTACATAGATGCTACTTTTTAAATTTATGGTTGCCTATATTTTAGGCGCAAAGAAATGTAATATGCGCCCTTTAGAAATCGTGCTTGGGCGCTGCTTTTTAAACACAGTGAATCATGCACGAATGATACTTATAAAATAAATGGTTTCCTACATTTTAAGCGCAATGCTTTCCGACAGGTGCTGCCCCCTGGCGGCTGATATAAGAACTATGCACGTAAAAGTTCACGACACGATGTATTATGAAAATTAAAATTAAAGATTAAAAAATAAGTCATTTTTAAATCAATTTTAAAGTTTATTAGCATATATAATTACAAATATTTTTAAAATATATACATTAACATTTTATTACAATTTTACAATATTTAACATTTCTCTTCTACTGCCTTTGAGGTCCTTCCTGGTTCACGTGTTGACAATCTGCACAGAAAAATATATAAAAATTAGATTATTACACATAAATACAAAATAAGAGGGTAAACCAAAAGGGGTTTTATATATATATATATATATATATATATATATATATATATATATATATATATATATATATATATATATATATATATATATATATATATATACAGGATGTTTCCTTTAAAACAACCAGCGCTTTTTTGGTCGAACTAATGACTTTAGAAAAAAATGTTATATAAAAGAAATGATCAAGAATAACAGGCTAATTAATAATAACAAAACGAAAATTCGACCAGTGGTTCTCAAACGGCAGAACAAAATTATATTTTTTTAAATGGTACCCTATATAATTTTTTAGCCCATTAGATACAGAATTTTTTAATCATTTCAACGATATAAATATGGTATAGGGTTGTATAACAATTATTTCGAGAAAAAGGGTATTAAACATAATGTTATATTACAATAGGCTATGCAATACCCAGGTATCAATATACGTTTTTTGCCTAGTTACGCTATTAGTAAACCCATTTATTGTCCTTGTATGATATGTTTTGGGAAAAGATTTTTTGGCTTTCAGGATCGAAATAATGTTACGTGAAATGTTTTGTTACATTTTTACCTTCCGTCACCTTTAGGTAAGGAAGGTATTGTCTTTGGTCAAAAAAATCGGTGTTAAATGTAATTTTTTCACATTTAATGTTATTATAAATATTAAAGAACATTGTGTTCTCTATACGATTTGACTATACTTCATATTAAATAGCTATAGAGTTATAAAATTATAAAGAAATTAAATTTCATAAATTAGCTAGCTATGCTAGAAACAGCTACTATATTAAGAAAATTCTGATTGAAAGATGTCAGTGTCAATTGACATATTCGTAGTATATTTGTGTTATAATTATACTCGAAACATATATATATATATATATATATATATATATATATATATATATATATATATATATATATATATATATATATATATATGATATTTTATGAGATAAATTTTTATTATAAAGCAATAAAAATTAAATATTTTAAAAACTTGTACCCCTAAAAGTAGGGGCTGTAAATTTTTTCTGTACCCAAATTCGAAATCCGGGGACATTTTAACATAATTATGCTAAATTTCAATTTATTTTGATTACTGCCACAATTTTTATGAAAGATTGAAAAATGAATTAATTTAAATTAATTAAATAACTATTTATTGGGGTTCTTGTCTATTTTTTGGTTCATAACCCCAAAATTATGGGTTGAACATTTTTAACTATACATATTTCGATTCTACGGACTTTTTTACATATGTCCACCAAGTTTCAGCCAAATCCATGCGGATATATTTTCACAAATTAACAATAAACAATGTAAAGTACGAAAACATTGTTTCCATAAGTCGTTGACCCCGTTTTGGGTTTATAACAACTTTTTTACCAAACATATTTCGATTCTATGGACTTTTTTACATATGTCCACCAATTTTCAGCCAAATCGATGAGGGACCCATTTTTGCTATGAAGCGCCAAACGTAAAAAATGTTTAGGGGTTCCCATCCCTTTTAAGGGGTTGTAACCCTAAACCCAGTCGAGATACATGAAATCTGTGTGCGTCATCAAACGCAGCACCCTTCAATTAGTATGTATACCAATTTTTATAAAATTTTAACGTTTGGTTTAAAAGTTCTGCACCCTTAAAGTTATAATTTGTTTTAAGAAAATTATTAACAAATTTTGTCTTGAAGATTCGAGGGGATTCCGTGTGACGTCAGAGGGAATTCCCTGTGACGTCATGGTTCCCACGAGGGTTTTCCGGGTTTTCCCGTTTTTAATAACGGGAGAAAGGGTAGATGTTTGTCCAACTTTAAAAATTCATAACTCTGGAACGGTTTGAGATATCGGGATCAAATTTGGACAGGGTACTTTTGAGTCCTTTGGATATCGATTAGTTAACATAATAAATAATTAATTAAAGCAGGTGTATTAAAAATGTTGGGGTAAAGTTAAAGTGGTATAAATTTTAAACCGTTTGAAATGTGGAGATGAAACTTGGTGTGGATATAGTTAATAATTTGGAAATTGATTATGTATTTTGGATATGTAATTAATTATACCAGGGGCACCAAACTAGTGGGACCGGATATATAAAATGGTGTAAATTTGGACCCGTTTTACATATTGGGGTGAAATTTGGTACATGTACTAAGATAATTATTTATTGCACTTAGGATACCTATATAATTATTTATACCAGTGGTGCCACAAATGTTACCCTTAATAATTTTTTAAACCGTTCGAAATGTGGAGATGAAATTTGGTGTGGGTATAGCTAATAATTTGGAAATTGATTACGTATTTTGGATATGTGATTAATTATACCAGGGGTACCAAACTAGTAGGACCGGGAATATAAAATGGTGTAAATTTGAACCCGTTTTACAAATTAGGATGAAATTCAACACATGATTTAAATCTTAAAAAAATTTCATAGGGTTACCAGTAACAGTTCACCGCTAGAATTTTCGTAAATACTTCATATAACTGGTAATGTGCTGGCCACATCAGATTTTTTTAATTACATTTGGACCTTTCGGCAGAACGAAGCTGTCATCATCAGCATTTTAAATATAACGAATTTTCTTATATTTTTTCTTTAAAAGTAAATTTACTTTTAAGTACAAATTTGTAAAAATCAGACGCAACCAACATTACTCCTATGTTTACCGGGTTGCATACTCTCAGTTTGAGATCCTCCTTTCTCTTTTCCTTAATTTGTTATTTGAGGTTAAGGCTATCACAATATAAAACGTCAACAGTACGCATCGTATTGTCCTTGTGCCACAAACATTTTCTACGTTTTGTGAATAGAAAATTATTGTTAAGTTCAAAATAGGAAGTAATATATAATCTTACCAAATGGAATCAAAAAGTACCATGGAATTACGACCACAAGAATGTGAAGTGACAGTCAAACGCCCAAAAAGAATTCTACATTTTAGCGATGGAACACTTGAAGAATACAGCGATTCTGAGGAAGCAGAACAACAAGTTGTAAAGACAGAAGATGTCGTCGACACAGTAAGAATTATAATTATTATAAAATGCAGATAACAGCTTATTTTTCTATAGGCAAAAATGGGGTGGGGCCCTTGGTTGGTTTACAAAGCTATCCGAACTGGACACACCTCTCTTGCCGTTTGTGATTATGTGGGAGAGGCTTTAGCTTCTTTTTTGGGGATTACAACCCCAAAATACCAATATGAATTGGATGAATATATGCGCATACAAAAAGCGAGGAAGGCTGATGCAGATAATGCAAGTGGGTGGTTAAAAGAAAACGGAGAAGAAGGAAATAGTGCTGTGGTTGAATCACATCCCGCTTCTGCTATCAACAATAATTTAAACAAATGAATGAAAATCAAGATTTTACTGCTTTTGATATTTTTATTATTTATATAATATATTTAATATAATAATATATTTTGTTAATATTTTATGTACGCTCAACTGTATTAATTTTAGAAATAAATTAGGCTATAATAGGCTGTTCGACCTTATTCTTATCTGTTCATTTCTTAAATTTGTTTAGTTTCATGTTCAAATCTTTTTGACTATGAAGTTGATGCAGATGAAATTCGCGCGCTCAATTTGAAAAGTACACTCCGGAGTGCAAATTTTAAATAAAAATACTACCCATACCAACCTATTTCGATTCAATCAATAGACCAGGAAACTGTCAAATACAAGCGCCAAATTCAATATCAGTTCTTAACGCAGAGCATATAATTAATGTCCAACTGGTATTCTATTATTATAAGAACACCCAAGGGTATTACGAGTTATTGCTAGGGTAAAGTCAAAAAATAAATATTGATAGTGGGATAAATCTATTAAATTATTAATCACAAAAGATGACTATTCAAAGTCATCTGTAAGCCGACTGATACATTACTTACAGATAACTTCACAGCATTTCGTATGCATAGGCGTGTAACATGAAATATTTATGGACATATTTGAACTGGAAAAATAAGAGTAATTCATTTAAAAGTTATGTTTCTTTCTAAATAATGCCTTTCTGAAAGATTTACGTTCTTCACTTATGTTTTAGCAAAATGCAAAAACATAGATTTAACTTATAAACCAAGGAATAATAATTTGATTTAAACGTCAACGCCACTGGGTAAATATTAGCACAGAGGGCAGTGTAATGGATAATTAGGTATCTGTAATGCTACGACATATGTCATTATTATTTATAGTGTGTTAGAAAGTAATGCCACTATTTACGTATATCTGTGACAACACATACATTAAATAGACATAGGTTAAAGAATCTCTCTCTTTCTAAAACAAAATGTTGCTAAGCTACTGCTATGAAGTAATGTGTATTCTTTCTTCGAACAAATGACCTTGAATAGTCATTTTTCGTGAATAATAGTATACTGAATAAGCAAACTATCGAATTCTTAACATAAGCTACTTAATTTCTTATACAAAATATTTATTTTTTGTTTGTAAAATCAAACTTCCATATGAAACCACAACCTTACTAAGGAATTCAAACTATAAATTCGCGCCAAAAGTAAATTTATCCCACTATTCTACTCTATTCAATCAATTATGAGGCGCGGGCAGACACGTGACTTTGACAAGGGCTTGTAGGGCCCCACAAGGGTGCCAAGTATACATGTTGTGTATCTTTCCGGTGTTGCCAAATTAATTTAAGCGTAAAATTAACAAATAAAATTGTAAAACTAGTTATTATTGATGAATATCTTATTGTTTTATTTTCTGACACTTAATTTTTAAATTAATTTTTTTATAAAAATAGAGCGTTCAATTTTAGGCGCCAAAAAATATGTATATCGTAGATGGCAGCATTAATTGCGCTATTTATTAAAAAAATATTTTAAAAATTAAGTTTATGTGTCAGAAACTAAAACATGATATTCATTAACAATATCTAGTTTTACAATTTTATTTATTACTTTTACGCTTAAATTAATTTGGCAACACAAGCAAGGTATACAAGCTATACTTGGTAACCTTGTGGGGCCCTACAAGCACTTGTCAAAGTCACGTGTCCGCCCGCACCTCATTTTGCTGTGCAATTTGTACTCCGGAGTGTACCTACTTCCTACTTTTTAAATTGTGAGCGCGCGAAGTTTATCTGCGCCAACTTCATGGTCAAAATTGAACGTTATGAATCTGAACGAAACAAGAAATGAGCAGGTCGATGAATGTACATTATGACGATGCCCGTGTTCCGAATAAATTAGGCTGTTCGATCTTCTTCTTGTTATTTAGTATTAAAAAAAAATATATCCCTGGCATCACTGTAAAACCAAAACCCAAACGAGTTTATTTAGGAAGGAGAAGATGTGAAGCAAACTTCATCATCATATTGATTTGATGACAGCTAAACGATAGTAAATTTGTTTTGTTTTAAAAGAATTTGGAAACACAGAACTATTTTTAGTAACCACTCATGAAATATTAAATATATCCAACAAAAATAAAGTTCCATAACACTTGTTTTTGGTTAGTTTCGAAAATATTCAAAAAATAATTATTTGTGTTGTGAAATATGGGAGATGAAAGTGAAAACGAAAATAAAAATATGACGTTACAAATGAATATCAATCAAGATGAACTAATTCTGCAACAACAAAGACAAATAGAAAAAGAAGTAAGTCATCGACTACATTTCTAGGTTATAATATCCTCTAACGCGATTGTAGATTTCAGATACAATTTGTTTGGTAGGAAATCAGGATCCTGTATCTAGTTTAAAAGAAGAATATCTAGGGGATGATATTTATCAACTAAAAGTTAAAGACTTGTCCTCGAAATATAAACATATTCGTCGTACTAGACCTGATGGTAATTGTTTCTTTCGTGCGTTTTGCTATGCGTATTTAGAAAGACTTGTGAAGAATAAAATCGAATATAAAGAGTTCATTAATCGTGTACAAAATAGTCATCAAGATCTCATTCAACTAGGGTTTCCACAATTTACCGTAGAAGATTTTTACGATACGGTAAGACATATTTCTTTTACTATAATGTGAGAATGATAGGAATTTTCTCAAAAATTGAGATGGTTTGGCCGTTTGGTGTGTATGTGGGGTTAAATGTGTAAAGTTTCAATAGGAATATAATATGACGATGTCAGCTCATATTATTGGAATTGCTGATCATATGTATGTATACATATAATTACAGTAGAACCTCGATAATCCGTACCTTTTAATCATATTTCTTCGTAATCCGAACACTATGTTATCCTACTTTTTTTGTTTGAAAATATGTAAATTTCATAGGAAAATTAGAAAATGATCATACTATTCGTCATATTCTACTACAGTAGAATTGAAGATAAATTAATAAAAATAACAGAATTGTTAAAAAAACGCGGTAATTTTAAAAACTAATAACTTTTTATAACTTCGATATCCAGTGTTAAGGTCTAGTTTTAATATAAATGGCCCTTTTTCTAATTTGTTATTACGGCCGTATTCATTTGGAAACTTCAGGTTCAATCTGGAACTGATCTCTAAGACTAACCGGTCTAACAAACTTATGTAACTTCCAAATAAATGTTATTGTTTTGACATTTGACGCTAAATCCACGTAATTTACTCCTATCATTGGTAGTATAGTACACTATTATTCACGAAAGATGACTATTCAAGGTCATTTGTTCGAAGAATGAATACACATCTCTTTATAGCAGTAGCTTGGTAACATTTTGTATTAGAAAGAGAAAGATTATTTGACCTACGTCTATTTAATTAATGTGCTGTGACAGATATACATAAATAGTGGCATTACTTTCTAACACACTATAAATAATAATATATGTCGCAGAATTACAGATACCTAATTATCTACTACACTGCCCTCTGTGCTAATATTTACCCAGTGGCGTTGACATTTAAATCAAATTATTATTCCTTGGTTTATAAGTTAAGTCTATGTTATTGTGTTTTGCAAAAACATAAGTGAAGAACATAAATCTTTCAGAAAGGCATTATTTAGAAAGAAACATAATTTTCAAATGAATTATTCTTATTTTTTCAGTTAAAATGTGTCCATAAATGTTTCATGTTGCACGCCTATGCAAACGAAATGCAATGAAGTTATCTGCAAGTAATATTATATCAGACGGCTCACAAATGACCTTGAATAGTCATCTTTCGTGAATAATAGTTTAGTATATATTATTGTTTATTAATGCCCAGCCGGTATATTATTATTATCATAATAACCGTGTTTTCATGGAAATTATATAACAAATAATGCCCAAGAGCATTATGAGTTGTTGCTATGGTACGGTAATGTCGCCTAAAAAACAAACAGAAGCATTCAAAGAATACCAACAGTACATTTGTAACACGAGGGTGTGCGGAAGATGATGCTACTAATACTGCTACTGATGCTTACTGATGATTACTGCTTGCTCCCAACGATGATACACTTTATTCTAACTAACTGGTGATAAGGATGAACACACTTTACACTGGATGAACACTTACATTATGACATGGACATTACTGATATTTACTGATTACTGACTACTGTTATATTTTTAACTAATGTTTTTATTTACATGGTTACATTCCGTAAACCAGCGGGCAGGCGTTTAGCACGCGCCCCAAAACTAAAAGACACTACATGTTCCGACAATTAACGTCTTTACGACGCGACGAACTAATCTAGACTCTTACATGTTTACCCCATGAGTATCTAATGTCGACTATCTAAAAACAAAGCACTATCTTCAGGACAGGATTATCTTAGGGGTACAGGGTGCATAGACTAGGGCATTCAAAGTCACGCACGTATACACAATAATTTCTAAACTTAATGATCAGCAAATAAATGTCGTGACTGTCACGAAAAGAATTTCTAAACTGAATTTTGACATTTATAATTTAAATAGATAAACAGAATTAAAATATGATTACTGAAAGTATAATTTAGAAAAGTTTATAAAAATTTATTTCTGTCATTACTCTTACCCTCGCCTTGTCACACATTTTATCAAAACTTTCTGATCCGTAATCACTGAACTAAATATAAAACAGGAACTAAACTATTATTCACGAAAGATGACTATTCAAGGTCATTTGTGAGCCGTCTGATATAATATTACTTGTAGATAACTTCACTGCATTTCGTATGCATAGGTGTGCAACATGAAATGTTTATGGACACATTTTAAGTGAAAAACTAAGACATTCATTTGAAAATTATGTTTCTTTCTAAATAATGCCTTTCTGAAAGATTTATGTTCTTCACTTATGATTTTGCAAAATACAAAAACATAGACTTAACTTATAAATCAAGGAATAATAATTTGATTTAAACGTCAACGCCACTGGGTAAATATTAGCACAGAGGGCAGTGTAGTAGACAATTAGGTGTCTGTAATTCTACGACATATGTCATTATTATTTATAGTGTGTTAAAAAGTAATGCCACTATTTACGTATATCTGTCACACTACATAAATTAAATAGACATAGGTTAAATAATCTTTCTCTTTTTAATACAAAATGTTGCTAAGCTACTGCTATAAAGTGAAGTGTTTTCTTTCTTCGAACAAATGACCTTGAATAGTCATCTTTCGTGAATAATAGTACAGCTTTGTTCATTTTGCGCACATCATAAGGGAACACTATATACCTATTAACCAAATATATTGCGGATCCTTTGCTTTTCTTGAAGCCAACACTGTGAAATGGAAATATCATTGCTGCATAAGTCTATCTCACACAAACACCCAACCTGGAATTATGCGCATGCTCGTAAACCTTGACTACTATTGGCTAACGACATCATGATCACTTTTATCATTTAGATTGCGAATCATAGCCCGAAGGAACACGGCTGATATGACTTCTGAATATTGATGACTTGGGCGAGAAATTTTAAATTTGAGAAATTAGTTAATGTACCTACTATTTATCTTGTGTGTAAATTCTTGAATATAAATATTAGTAATAATAGGTTTGTTCGTTCCGCCACCCTGCGTCTATCGCAAACCGCGGCGGTGAAATTTGCTGTTTTTTTCGATTCGCGGTTCACTGTAAAGTCACTAGATTCTGTTCGTTCCGTTTTTCTAGTAACTTGCGGTAAAACGCCGCGGCAGCTGGCGGTGATAATTTTTACAGTGACTCATGACTCGGTGGTAAAAAAATAATCGGCGGTAATGTTCGCGTCTACATATGAAGTGCCAGTATGACAGTGTTTGACAAAGAAATATTAGGAAAAAATTGTTATTTTTCAATAAGTATGCTATGTAATGTTTCAGTTTTAGAAATTGAAATACATTTGTAAAATATATAAATGTCAATGTCATATGAATTATGATTTGTACGAAGGTAAATTTAAATGATAACAATAGTAAACAATTAAATTAATGGAAAATGGAATAATATGTTTTTACTGAGTATCCTTTATAATTATAATAGTCTGAAGTATATTCGAAAATAATTTAACGCAAACGGATCGAACAGAAAAATAATTTTTAGTAACTTAAATTATTACCGCGGCGATTGGCAGTGAATCGCAAAACGCAGCGTCAATTACCGCCGCGTTTTGCGGTAAAACGCAGCATAGCGGAACGAACAAACCTAATAAATAATAATGAAATATTCTAGTGTTAAATTTGAATTAAATAATTTGCTTTGTTGTACTGCAAAAATAATAAGAATACATTCGGTAAGGATTAATTTATTCAGGTGACAATAAAGTAAAGAAGAATCGATGATACTTATTTCTAATATAATGATCTTTGTGAAATAATTGCGTAGGCTTCCACAGTCTCATGAGAAATATTCGTTTTCCGGGAATGGACTGTGTCATATTTTGAGACAGAGCTCAATGTTTCGCCCGCAGTCGTATGGGGCATCTTCAGGAGCAAGGGGGATAGTACTGTCTTAAACAAGGTTACCCGACGTGTCAACCACGCTAGAGGCCGAGTTTAAGCAACAAGAGGGGGAGACTTAGTTTACAAGGTTACCCGACGTGTAAACCACGCTAGAGGCTAAATAAACCAAGTGACGAAAGGAAGGCCGAGAAGACAGTTATATATATAGTTTATAGTATTCCTTGTTCTTGCGGCACAGTATACATACATAGGTGAAACAGGAAGGAGTGTTCACACTAGATTGTCAGAACACAAACGCGTCTGCGTAATGGTATGGTATTAACATCTGCGGTCATTTGAAAATTCCCGCATTTTAGCTCCTGTCCCCGAGTTTTACAGACGTAAATACAGTGAAACTTTAGAAATATGGAAACATCCTAATAACATCAATCGGGATGATGGCTATTTCTTGAACCACATGTCGAAACCGGTGATTCTAGGAACACGACACGCCCAATCTACCATTACGAACTCGATTCCCATTGGTCCTCATTAGCTTTGCTCATCTACTGTATCTTTAGATTAGATTATAACTGTCTTCTCCGCCTTCCTTTCCTCACTTGGTTTATTTGGCCTCTAGCGTGGTTTACACGTCGGGTAACCTTGTAAACTGAGACTCCCCCTCTTGTTGCTTAAACTCGGCCTCTAGCGTGGTTGACACGTCGGGTAACCTTGTTTAAGACAGTACTATCCCCCTTGCTCCTGAAGATGCCCCATACGACTGCGGGCGAAACGTTGAGCTCTGACTCAAAATATGACACAGTCCATTCCCGGAAAACGAATATTTCTCATAATCATCTTTTTCCGACAGTAATATAGTAATTAAGGTATCAAGGGAGTTAAACGGACAATAATGCCTTCGGTCAACGTACATATCTTGGGCCGGAGGCCCTCGAAATGTCATGGATACCAGGTATGTAGCGTATAATGCCCAAGGGCACTATGAGTTGTTTCAATGGTAATGTCAAGAAAAGCCTAAATAAACACACAAAAGCATTGATACCCTGAGGCGCTTGGTATATCCATTGCCGAATTCAAGCGTTATCATTATAACTCCCTTGATGAGAAATATTCGTTTTCCGGGAATGGACTATGTCATATTTTGAGTCAGAGCTCAACGTTTCGCCCGCAGTCGTAGGGGGCATCTTCAGGAGCAAGGGGAATAGTACTGTCTTAAACAAGGTTACCCGACGTGTCAACCACGCTAGAGGCCGAGTTTAAGCAACAAGAGGGGGAGACTCAGTTTACAATGTTACCCGACGTGTAAACCACGCTAGAGGCTAAATAAACCAAGTGACGAAAGGAAGGCCGAGAAGACAGTTATATATATAGTTTATAGTATTCCTTGTTCTTGCGGCACAGTACACATACATAGGTGAAACAGGAAGGAGTGTTCACACTAGATTGTCAGAACACAAACGCGTCTGCGTAATGGTATGGTATTAACATCTGCGGTCGCAGAACCCCAACACAACACAGGACATAACATCTTATATGAAAAATTCCCGCATTTTAGCTCCTGTTCCTGAGTTTTACAGACATAAATACAGGGAAACTTTAGAAATATTGAAACATCTTAATAACATCAATCGGGATGATGGCTATTTCTTGAGCCACATGTGGAAACCGGTGATTCTCGGAACACGATACGCCCAATCTACCATTACGAACTCGATTCCCATTGGTCCTCATTAGCTTTGCTCATCTACCGTATCTTTAGATTAGATAATAACTGTCTTCTCGGCCTTCCTTTCCTCACTTGGTTTATTTGGCCTCTAGCGTCGGGTAACCTTGTAAACTGAGTCTCCCCCTCTTGTTGCTTAAACTCGGCCTCTAGCGTGGTTGACACGTCGGGTAGCCTTGTTTAAGACAGTACTATCCGCCTTGCTCCTGAAGATGCCCCATACGACTGCGGGCGAAACGTTGAGCTCTGACTCAAAATATGACACAGTCCATTCCCGGAAAACGAATATTTCTCATAATCATCTTTTTCCGACAGTAATATAGTAATTAAGGTATCAAGGGAGTTAAACGGACAATAATGCCTTCGGTCAACGTACATATCTCGGGCCGGAGGCCCTCGAAATGTCATGGATACCAGGTATGTAGTGTATAATGCCCAAGGGCACTATGAGTTGTTTCAATGGTAATGTCAAGAAAAGCCTAAAAAACACAAAAGCATTGATACCCTGAGGCGCTTGGTATGTCGACTGCCGAATTCAAGCGTTATCATTTTTATAACTCCCTTGATGAGAAATATTCGTTTTCCGGGAATGGACTATGTCATTGAGTCAGAGCTCAACGTTTCGCCCGCAGTCGTAGGGGGCATCTTCAGGAGCAAGGGGGATAGTACTGTCTTAAACAAGGTTACCCGACGTGTCAACCACGCTAGAGGCCGAGTTTAAACAACAAGAGGGGGAGACTCAGTTTACAAGGTTATCCGACGTGTAAACCACGTTAGAGACCAAATAAACCAAGTGACGAAAGGAAGGCCGAGAAGACAGTTATATACTAATCTAAAGATACGGTAGATGAGCAAAGCTAATGAGGACCAATGGGAATCGAGTTCGTAATGGTAGATTGGGTGTGTCGTGTTCCGAGAATCACCGGTTTCCATATGTGGCTCAAGAAATAGCCATCATCCCGATTGATGTTATTAGGATGTTTCCATATTTCTAAAGTTTCCCTGTCGTCTGTAAAACTCAGGGACAGGAGCTAAAATGCGGGAATTTTCAAATAAGATGTTATGTCCTGTGTTGTGTTGGTGTTCTGCGACCGCAGATGTTAATACCATACCATTACGCAGACAGCGTTTGTGTTCTGACAATCAAGTGTGAACACTTCTTCCTGTTTCACTTATGTATACTGTGCCGCAAGAACAAGGAATACTATAAACACCGGGTGACGACAAGGGTTCGCGTTTATCTTTAGTTTGGGGGAGTATTTCTGACATTTTTTGTGGAGGTTTAAAAAAGACCTTAATATTGTTTTTATTAAGAATTCTACCTATTTTATCCGAGAATTCTTTAATGTAAGGGATAGATGTTTCGAACGAGGTATCTCTTGTTGCTTAAACTTGGCCTCTAGCGTGGTTGACACGTCGGGTAACCTTGTTTAAAACAGTGATATCCCCCTTGCAACTGAAGATGCCCCATACGACTGCGGGCGAAACGTTGAGCTCTGACTCAAAATATGACACAGTCCATTCCCGGAAAACGAATATTTCTCATGACTCAGACCGTGGAAGTCTACGCAATTAACTTCCTTGATACATAAATTATAGTAAATACCCTTTTTTGTGTTCGGAATATCGAGGCCCTACTGTATTTCCTTTACCTGACATGTAAATCTTTTTCCCAGTTCATGGACGTAATACAACGAATCGACGCTTGTACAGAGGAAGCAAGTGGTCTTGCCCTTCTCCACGAACTGTTAAACGAGCAAGGCTACTCCGATTACATGGTTGTATATCTCCGTCTTATAACTAGTGGCCAGTTACAAAAAGACGAATCGTTCTACCAAAACTTCATTGAAGGAGAACGCACCGTAACTGACTTCTGCCACCAGGAAGTGGAACCCATGTACAAAGAGAGTGACCACATTCATATAATTGCCTTGTGTTCGGCTCTGTCCGTTGGAGTTCGTGTGGAATATATGGATCGTGGGGATGGCGGACAAGTGATCGCTCATGAGTTTCCGGATCGCGCTGATCCCACCGTCCATTTACTTTACCGCCCTGGACATTATGATATTCTGTATCCGTGACATATTATACTTTAAACTAGTTCAAGATCGTTGACATGTTTCTCAATAAATGCATTTAATTAAAATATATTGTTTTATTTATTTTTAATTATTTACAACACAGTTAAAATATTCCTATCGCTAATCTGTATTTACAATACTTGTCGTTCATTAGGATTAAAGTAACATTAAACAGTGCAGAGTAATGAGAAGAGAATTCATCAATTTTCTTTTCAAAATGAAGATGTCACACGTACTACATGTCTTTAGAAAAAGACAACAAGCTCGAAGAGAGAGATAGATGATTATTACCATAGACTGTTATCTCTTCTCAACGTATTGTCCTTATCCGATTTGACATTTGCTTTTATTATGTTACGAGTGACCAGTTTTGTTATAACAATGATTTTTCAACTGATGATAAATAATTATAAAAATAATAATAATACCGAAACAAAATTAATAAACACCATTTAACTACTTTTTTAAATTCCATCTAAGAGGTCATGGTAATACACAACATTCTGTTCGAGCTTGTCTTGAGGTTACTTCATAGCTCCCCATTGGACCATTGTACTATAAAATTTCGTATAACAACTGGTTAGACAAGTTTTTCAATTTTATTGTCGTGTTATACTTTTTTTGTTAATGTTACAAGAATAAAGAATATGAGGCAAATTCAAAATTAAATAACAATGGTTTATGACGCCATATTTGATTTCTTTTGTTCTTGAACGACCTTGAAATGCGTGAATCAGCTGTTTGGTGTGCCCTAGTCACTTCACCATTTTATTTTGTCCTTTTACTTATTTTTTAGAGTGCAGGTAAGTACTTCAAAATATATATTTCTTTTTTTAGAATATAGAATAAATTTATACATATTTCTATTAATAACATAAAAAATTATTGTTTAAAAACATTGTTTCTTACCATATAATTAATGATTAAAATTCCAACACACTAGCAGACCTGCAGGATTGCCAACAATTTTAAACATCAAAGACAGAAATTCCCTGTCACTTTTATGATTTCCCCTGAATTTCTTTTAATTATATGATTTGTTACTTAATTATATTTTTTGCACAATCGGGTTATTTTTTATGTTTACCGATTGTGTTTCCAAGACAGTAGGTCTTATTTACAAATTACTGAACGGTAAGTGATGTGACTCACGTCGGTAAGTGATGTGCTTCACTTACCATTCAGGAGGCGAGACGATAATAGCTATTAACATACCTATTAATGTTATGCACATCATAACTGCCGCAGATGTAAGTTTGAATTTTAAGATATCTAAGGCTTGTTATGATTAATAACATCCGTGGTTTGTTCAATAGTTTATCGGTGTCAGAAAATTAAGACATTTTTGATAAATAGCATTTTTTGAAATTTTCTCATTAATGCTACTTTCAGATTGCTATGGTTAACAGAACAATTATTTTGACATATGTCAATATGACAAATATTCAAATTATGTGCTTTATTCCTCGTTAATTACTTTAGAATAAAGTAGACCGTATTTAGAACGATAGTCTATAACGTTATCTGTATGTATTAATGAAGAGCATTATATTTTCATTTTATTTTATTTTCATTTTGTAGACCGTTGTTGACAAGTCAGTATGGTAATAATCGGCCTAATTCTGTAAGGAAGTGGTTAAGTCTTAGCAACGTTGCTAAAATTTGTAACCAATAGAAACAAATGTAAAGCCTGTCATTTTCAAGTTTTATTCTGTGTTCGCAATTATTATTGGTTATTTACAATAGCAATGTTGCTAAGACTTAACAACTTTCTTACAGAATTGGGGCGAATATAACCATACAGATACAGTTAGTACTTAGTTACCAGCCTACTTTTGTACATGTAAACAATGGAAAAATATCCTGAAACCGGTAAATAAATAAAAACAAAAATCAAAGCTTACTTCAAAAATGACAAATAATTTTTTTTTAATATGTCAAAATAATTTTCATGTCTTATTTTTCTTTTAAATTTTGTTCGTCGATCGTGGAAAAAATTAATATAAGCATCACGAACGTTAAGGATTACAGATCTCAGACAAAATTGTCTTCGATCGGCAAACTGTCCTTACCATTCTTAATACATAATATACTATTAAAACAAGAGCAAGTAGTTGAACAATTGGTAAAATATAAAACAATTTAGGAGCCCTTTAGACAATCAAATTGATGGTTATTGAAGCAAAATTTGATAAAATATCTTGAAAATTATTCATGCCGTGATGATAGCAACAAGAGAAAACAATGTTCTCATGACTTACAAGCAATATTAAATACCCTAACTTTTCAATGATTTTTTGTCTTTTCCTGTTGGCCAACCTGGTTTAGGAGTGAAATTTAAAACGAGAAAAAAGTAATATACTATTATTCACGAAAGATGAATATTCAAGGTCATTTGTTCGAAGAATCACTTTACAGCACTAGCTTGGCAACATTTTGTATTAGAAACAGAAATATTTTTTGACCTATGTCTATTTAATTTATGTGGTGGGACAGATATACGTAAATAGTGGTATTACTTTCTAACACATTATAAATAATAATGACGTATGTCGTAGAATTACAGATACCTAATTATCTACTACACTGCCCTCTGTGTTAATATTTATCCAGTGGCGTTGCCGTTTAAATCAAATTATTATTATTTGGTTTATAGTTACGACTATGTTTTTGAATTTTGCAAAAACATAAGTGAAGAACATAAATCTTTCAGAAAGGCATTATTTAGAAAGAAACATAATTTTTAAATAAATTACTATTATTTTTGAGTTAAAATGTGTCCATAAATATTTCATGTTTCAGGCCTCTTCAATTCTTCATACGAAATGCAATGAAGTTATTTGCAAGTAATATTATATCAGACGACTCACAAATGACCTTGATTAGTCATCTTTCGTGAATAATAGTCTACAATTGTATTGCTTGAAAATTGTAAAATTATAGTTCAAACAAAACAGCTGATTTTAAGCAATGTATGATGGCTCGAGTCACTTGTTTGTACGGGTCATAGAGTTAATAATGTATAATAGAGGGAGCACAAATCCGCAATGTTGAAGCCGTGTGGGGAACGGTCCGCCATCTTGCACTGGTCCATTTTTGATTAGTTTTTTGCTTTCGATTTCCGTTGACGTTTGTTATTTCGAATATGTTTCTTAAACTTTTGTGTTTAAATACCTTTTTTGACCATATTTAGTAAATTTTAATAATAAATGCGACAGTTTATTAATTATTACACTGCAGAATTGGACCAGGGCAATATGATCGACGCTTCATTCCCCTTCCGTCACTAGGCATCAAGGTCATTGCCAAAACTATGCTTCACGCTATATAGGTTAAACATTTGAAAATGGACTCAAAAATTTTCCGATATTCCAAATCGAATTCACAAGTATTTCAACAGTTTTGTCCAGCATTATTGCCTTTTTTTTATATATTAATGAATTTCTCTTCTCAAAGTATCTAGTGCAGGAACTGAGCTAACCATATAGAAAATTTGGCCATGTCAACAAACACAGAATAACTGTTTAAATCACAACTTTTAGTTTCTGAATCAACTAGAGACATAGAAATAACACCTCTTAAGTACCACCTCCCTTGATTCTGCAAATATAGACCACCTCCAGAATCACCACTACATGGTCCAGATTCAGGGGTAATCCCTCCTGCACACAAAGTACGATTCGATGTAATATATCTGAATTCCAAACGCGATCTCAAGCATTCTTCTTGGGATACAACCTTCACTTTAGTTTGTCTGGGTTCTGGCGTGATTTTTTGTCCACCCTCATCTCTTCCCCAACCGACTATGGTTGCTTCTACCCCGACAATATCTTCGTTGGGATGATTTGGCGGCCAGGCGCAAACCGGACGAATGGTATCAGTAAATGTTACTGGTTGGGCGAGTTCTATCGCAGCTAGATCTGCATCACCACTTAGTGCACCATAATCTGGATGTAAATTTATTGATTTTACATCTCGGACGACTGAACCTTGTTCTGTCCACCGACGAATTCGGTATTTGCCTAATACAGCCAGTAATTCGTCGGGAGTTAAGGCGCGGTTTTCGCCGTATCGGATACAATGAGCTGCGGTTATAACGAATTTTGTGCTGATTAAAGTTGCGCCACATGTGAATTCTAATCCCAAAGCTTTTTGCGCGAATAGAGCTACAAGCCAAGGATGGCTACCACGTTTGGTGGCTTCTCCATTTGCTACTAAAGCACGGACTGACACTGGATTGCCACAGACATCATTATAAACTCCTTGTTCAACTGCATTTATTGTTGTGGAACTTGGCTGTTGTACGGTTTGATCGTCTCTGTCTGGATTCGTGTTTAAATTAGGGTTGGGGTTATTGTTTTGCTCAGTTGGTACTTCTATTGCTATAATAGTAGGCGTATCATCGTCAACAGGGTCTCGTCCAAAATTATTATTACCTAATCTAGGATTTTGTTGAGGTATTCCACTATTTAATGGCTGTCCATGTGGATAAAGGGTATGTTCAAGTACAATTGACGTCACTACTGGTGCGGCGACTGCAGGCCCCGAACAAATTAATCTTTCATTTAAAGTAATAGCTGTGACAACAGGTATTGGGTACGGAACTGGAAAATGCACCCTATATCGAATTGGTTGCTCGTTGAGCATAGCATTGAGAACTTCAGCTCTCGCTCCTAATAGTTCAAGTGATCCAGCGTATTTTGAGGGCAAAGCACGCCCAATGGAAAGGCGTGCCACAAGTCGGGCGGGGGTACCGTATGGTACGCTTGGAGCGTTGATGACTCCGTGCCATTCTATGCCGTCCCATTCGTATTGGAAGACAGAGGGGCAAGGGGAACCCACGCTTATTCCACTGCCTCGATCGGCCGTTCCACCGCCTACGTTTATGCCTCGGTTGCTACCACCTTTAAGATTTTAAATTAAATTAAAATTGCTTTAAATTTGAGGATTAGTTAGATGTGCCATATGCCATATGAAAGGGATGTACGAAAACTGTTCTCTTAATTTCGGAATTTCAATTGTTATTGGAAGTATTTTTTTCTAAAATAATCAAAAACAATGCTAGTCAATTGCTCGCTTATCACCCTTAATTAATTGTTCAAATTAAAGGTCTATTTTTTCATTGTAACAGCCGTTTTTACGTCCCGTACGAAACTCAAGATTTAAAAATTCACAGCCAAAATGAAATTTACACCTTCTTCGTTTCAACAAAACATTTTTCGAATTGTAGAAAATTACACAATATCTTTACCTCCCGTCATACCGTAGGTAAGGGAGGTAATGTTATCGGACCAAAAATTCGATGGTGAGTTTCAGTTTACTATTTTTACGATAATGTGTGTGTGTGTGTGACAATTTTTTCGTCCACGATAACTTATCACAAACTTCCAAATATTTATATTTTCCGTATTTAAGCTTTCTGCTGTCATAGAAAGAGTCGATTAGATTTTGGGTAAAATTGGATGACCGGAAGTGATACTTTACATGAAGTTTATTAAAATATAATCCAAAACTTTTCAGTTTTAGTATTTAAGACTTTTATATCAAGAGGAACAACATATTAGATTTTGGCTAAAATTTCCTTTACTTGAAACTCTGAACAGATTTTCGTGAAAAACATATTATGGTATACTCCAAAACTTGTCAAATTTAGTATTTAAGACTTTTATATAAAGGGAAGCAATATTATATTTTGGTTAAAATTGATGAACCGGAAGTGATAATTTATTTGAAGCTCTGAACAGATTTTCGTGAAAAATAAATTGATACAATCCAAAACTTTTCAAATTTGGTATTTCAGATTTTTATATTAATGAGAATGACATACTAGATGTTTTCTAAAATTGATAAACCGGAAGAACTACTTCACAGGAAGCTATAAACAGATTTTCTTGAAAAAATATATTTAAACATGATTCAAAACTTCTCAAATTTTCGAGGAAAAACATAATAAAATTTGGTATTACAGACTTTTCTTTTTATTGGAACAACAAATTAGATTTTGTTTACAAACGATCAACCGTAAGTGATTCTTTACTTAAAGCTCATTGCTATGTCAAACATGGAATTGACGGGAGGTCATGTGTTGGCCACATCAGATTTCTTCCAATATTCTGAGAACAGCCTTTGTAGTTCAGATGATTTTATTAGTAGGTAGGTATGTATTTACATGCCATGTGTTTTATATTAGTCTATTTTTAAATATGATTACCTATAAAGCGTTATGTTATATGTACAAATTATATTAAATGAATAGGTATATTATTATATAATTTATATAAGTATAATTATGGTTTTATTTAGATTATCGCACATTCACAAAATTCGTTTCCACTTTTAAAAATTTATTAGGTAGCTTTATTAGAAGGATTTTTTGATACAGTTTATTTTTTTAAGCGCTTTTCTATTTCCATCAATGTAATTGATCTCAACATTTAATTTTCCGTATTAAATATTATTTATCTGTAGTTTAATGCGAGAACAACCAATCAGTATTTCGTATTTTTATGATTAACTCAAATAATTTATATTCTTCATTAATAAAATAAAATAAAAACGAAACTTCCGGTACCATCATGTAATCATTACTGAACTATACTCTGTTCCACTTAAGCCATTCGGCAGATGACGCTGATATCAGTGCCAGTTTTAAGTAGCCGAAATTACATTGGATAAACTTTTCTCTTGTCTCCAATTTCAGCTAATCAGAGAGTTCAAAACTATGCCCTATCCTCTACAATACTGAATGGCTTAAATAGAACAAGGTGTAATATTCCCATATTACTATGGCTGCCCGCAGGGGGGGGGTGCAAAATGGGGACGAGCCCCATCTATGATTTTAAAGAAGAAAAAAACGAATAAATAAACATAACGTACTCGCCTTTGCGATTCTAAAAATTTATCAATAACTGAAGTGATGAATCTTTGTTTCTGTTACGTGAAATGTGCCAGTAACCCCCCTTCCGACAGTAAATTATTTTTCAGCACCATATTACATTTTCAGCCCCATCTTAAGAAAAATCCTACGGGCGCCCATGCATGTTACATCTTTTTTTATATTCCAAAATTACATGAAATTCGCGCTGCCTCGTTTCTTAGCTCATTAATTATTTAAATATATTTTCTTTGCGAAACAACAAGCAAATTTTTTTAAAAAAAAACAGTACTTCTTTTTGTGCAAGTCTGTTACAGATAATTTCGCTGCTACGCCTAGTAATTTTTGTACATATTAATTAATAGTTATTTATTATATGAGTGTGGAATGTATCATATTAGTCACAAAAGAAAAATTTTCTTTAGTGACTAATATACATTCCACACGTGTGTAATATACGTTTTATCCAACACTTTTTTAAAAACTTCTTAAATCATTTTAATGTTTTCATTCATCGTTTGACACTGACAAGTCAAGCGATATAGTTTTTTAAATTACAAAGTAATCATTGAATGGTTGTTATGGTTTTGTTATATTGTTATTGAAAAAAATTTGCTGTAATAATTATTGTCTGTCATTGAGATTTGGGAATTATTTAAAAAAAAAAAAACATTAAATTGGGTGAAAATGAGGACCTTTCTTTAAAACGTATTCATTTAGAAGCAGCAATTTTGAACTTAATTCTGAAGCAAGTAACCACTAACTCGTTCTCCTTTTAGTTTTTTCATCAGCCGTACATGACAACTGTCATTTTGTAAAGATAAGTAACCTATTTTAGCATAAATGTTAATATTAATTTAAATAAATATCAATGTTAAATTATTTCAATAATAAAATAATTTTGTAAAATTGATTTTTATTTATATTAAAAAAAACACAAAAATCAGTAATAATGACTTCTAAAATATTCTATCACGGAATGACTAATGTTGTACATAGTTATTTCAAATAACCATAGTAACAAATATATAATCAGTCAGTGTTGGATAAATATATTTTCTACGCTAAAAAATTTCAAACACAACTTAATAAGTAACAATCTGAAAGTAGAACTTTCTATACACGTAAATATACATAATAGACTCATAGAATATAAATCTGTGGTTAAATGTTAAATGTAAGAACAACCAATGGAAAGGGAAACAATTCGTAATTTTGGAAATGAATCATTTAAAATCACCAAGAACTTTGAATTATAAATCGAAATAAATAAATTTATTTGAAATCGTCACTAAAGTGCACAAAAATCGTTTAAGAGCATCGGCAAATAAATTCCATATTCGTTATTAATAAATTGAAATTCAGTGCCTTGATACATAAATAACTATTAATTTGTACTGTACCTATTAATAAAGTATCACTGTAGGCAATATTAACCAGTATTAGGTATACCAACACATGTATGATTAACTTTTATTTATTAAACTTTGACTTTGTATTTTAGTTTGTTGAAAATGTTAACCGGCCTAACTAATATGAGTTTAGCCTCGTCGGTAGAAATTATCCGTATTTTACCTTCCGTCACCTTTAGGTAAGGAAGGTATTGTCTTTGGTCAAAAAATTCGGTGGTGAGTTTTTGATGAATAAGCACGTTTTAGGGTCCCTAGAATACGATTTTACTATTTTTACGATGATGTCTGTATGTGTGTGTGTGTGTATGTATGTGTGTGTGTGTGTGTGTGTGTGTGTGTGTGTGTGTGTCTGTGTGTGACAAAATTTTCTAATGCGATAACTCTAATACTACAATTCCAAAAATTATAATTCTTTCGTATTCCTCTTCGTTACAGCCATGTGAAGAGCTGATTAGATTTTGGTTATAATTGGTCAACCGGAAGTACCCTCATTTGAAGATTTTAACAGTTTTTCTTGAAAAAACGATGTTAAATATAATTTTTTCACATTTAATGTTATTATAAATATTAAAGAATTATTTATTCTCTATACAATTTGAATGCATTTTATGCTTCATATTAAATGGACATAGAGTTAAAAAATTATAAAGTCATTAAATATCATGTATATTAGTCAGCTTTGCTATAACTCTGGAAACAGCTGCTACATTAAGAAAATAGAAAATTCTGATTGAAAGGTGTCAGTGTCAAGTGTAGTTGACAGTATGTTTATGTTATAATTTTACTGGAAATATAGGATCTTTTGTTAGAAAGTTTCTGTTTGGTATAAAATACATACAACTGCCTTAAGGTAATGTACAAGAAATATAATCTTTTTCAAGGAACTTTCTGTATGACATTTTTACAAAATACATAGAACTGACGGAAGGTAATGTGCTGGCCACATCAGATTTTTTTAGCAGAAATTCCTTATCAAATTTGAACGCTTTTGATATTTTAAATGAATGTTTAAAAGTGGAAACGAGCACAATACAAATGAGAATTGAATATGGCAACTTACAGTTCTTCCAGAGATAGGTTAAAAGGGCTCCAGGGTTACACGTGAGCCACCCACCTTGTACTTGAAGGGCCGCAGCCACGAGCAACAACGTAGTGCTCAACACAGCCAGCATGGCCGCGCTACACTGTGGGGTACGGGTTCGGCTGCTTCCATAGCTGCACAACATCCTATCTGCTGTTGATGGCGTCATCCGTTACTTCCCAGGTCCGCCTGCCATGACAAACCGTACCGAGCCGTCTGATGATGATAATTATGCATGCACTCCGCACTGCACCTCTTCCTGAAACTGAAGTGCATAAGTCAGAGAAAGATTTGCAACGAAAATGTAAATCTTTTAAAATACAGCAATGGGGTCCTCATCCTACATTATTTTCTTTTTACCTTCCGTCACCTTTAGGTAAGGAAGGTATTGGCCCGTATTCCGAGCGCACTTTTATAATAAAAGCGCTTTTATGGAGCAAACTTGTCATAAGAATATAATGTAAAAGTGTGCTCCATAAAAGCGCTTTTATTATAAAAGTGCGTTCAAAATACGGACCATGTCTTTGGTTAAAAAGCACGTTTTAGGGTCCCTAGAATACGATTTTACTATTTTTACGATGATGTCTGTATATATGGATGGATGTATGTATGTGTGTGTTAGAGGTGGGCGCGGGCCGTGATTTTGTCGGGTCACGATAGGTCACGACGTAACCCGCGTTATCGTGAATATAATTTAAATTTTGCTTCGCGATTGGACGTGGACGTGAGGCACTAAAAAATTATCGTACGTGATCAGGCGTGATTGAAATTTAATCGGGCGTGAGTACAAGTTTTCTTTTATTTTTTGTTTAAAAAAATGTCAATTTCCATCTTTTCCTTTACATTCTTGTTATTATTATTGTTAAGTCCAAATATGTTATCAACAGTATTTTTTTGCATAAAAATAGTGTTATTGTTGTACCCAAAATTGTATACACAGTTGCTCCGATTTCACTAAAGATATACAAATCTTTAAACCCGTTTGACACGATCATAATTTTGTTAACAAATTTGTTACCAAATTTATAATATTTGTGATGGAATAGATCAACCTATTTGTCCATAAATATTCGTTTCCAATGAAACCAATCTGTTACTTAACTTATTACCAATTTGTTAACAACTTATGACTATGTTAAACAAGCTTAAATGTACATAGAAACAATTACGTGACACGAACGTGACCCGCCGGGCGTGATCGGGCGTGAGTGCCAAAATAAAATTGTGAGAGTGAGTGATTGTGAATCAAATATAAAAAGTCGTGTGTGATTGGTCGTGATTACATTTTTAGTTCCGTGAGCGTGCGTGATCGTGAACAAAAAGTTACTCACGCGCCCATCTCTAGTGTGTGTGACCTTTCCAAAAATTATAATTTTTGCGTCTTCTTTTCTTTAGATCCATATGAAGAGCTGATTAGACTTTGGTTATAATTGGTCGACCGGAAGTACCCTAATTTGAAGATTTTAACAGTTTTAATTGAAAAAATGCTGTTAAATATCACTTTTTCACATTTAATGTTATAAATATTTAAGAATATTTTATTCTCTATACGATTTGATTACATTTTATACTTCATATTCAATGGATATAAAGTTTAAAAAAAAAAATTATAAAGAAATTAAATTTCACAAAGCAGCCAGCTGTGCTATAAACATGGAAACATCTACTATATTAAGAAAATTCTGATTGACAAATGTCAGTATCAAAGTGCAATTTACATAATATGTTTGAGTTATAATTTTATTGGAAATATATAGAATCTTACAAGAAACTTTCTGTATGGAATGTGTACAAAATACATAGAACTGACTGAAGATAATGTACTGGAAATATGGAATCATTTGTAAAAAAAACTTTCTGTGTGGAATTTGTACAAAATACATAGAACTGCCGGAAGGTAATACAGAAGGACACAGTATATTAACATTCGCCGTTTTCTAATTTGTTTCCATTTCTAAAATAAGATTTAAGAAGAAAAGCCTTGATTTCTTTAAATAACATTTTTGACAATATCTGATGTCAAATTGACATTTAATTAATTATTTTTAAATTGACAAACGTTTCTTTGTTCAAAGCCTACTCCGAGTTAGGAATTTTTTTAATACACTGTAGTTGCAAACACATTAAAATCAATAAATTTCACAAAAATTAGATCGCAAAAAGCAATATTTACAGCGATTTTGACATTTTTTCTGAAAAAAGTAGGGTTAAATTACTGTAAAATGAATATAACCACCCGAATTTCGTCAATATTTTTTTTGCAAGCGAAAAATTCAGTAATACGGTCTACTAATAATCATTTTGGCGCGAAATACCTTAAAATGCATGCTACAACCTAAATTTCGTCAAATTGATTTCTGTGCGTTAGGTTACGTTAGGTTCAAGAATTTTTTGAAAATTTGCAAGCGAAGAAGTCATAATTTTTACAAGTACAGCCTTTAGAATAGATAAAATCTGATTATATTTTTGTAAATATATATATCTGCTTCCGCGTTCTAATTTTGTGTTGCTAAAGAAGACATTGCAAAATTTCTATTATTTCTGTAATCACAGGTAGTGTAAATAACTTAATTAATAATTTATTAAAATTAAAACATTTAAAATCTTTTAACAATTACTGGGACTTATTTTGTTGATAAGTCCATAAATTGTCTCTCAGACGGGTACCTACGCTTGTGTGTCAAAATTTAGTGCGTGTTTTGGACGGTTAAAAAAACAATAAAATACATGGACCGACGATTTTTGGGCTAAAAGCATCGTATTAAAAAGTATCAATTATTTGATGTATTCATGTGTATAAAAAACTAATAATGTATGACAACCTTTACCTTCAACATTCATTACAAATTCTTCAAATTAAATCATCGATTAATTCAACTGACCACAAACAGAAAGACTTATTATGTTGGAAAATGTATAAAAGAATTTCCTAACTTAATGGTTAAATAATTTAAGCCGTTATTATTTTAATCATAGATAATGAATTTTTTTATTAAGAAAAATGAGAATAGTAATCATATTTAATGAAGAAAATATGTAGTCGCTGACTTTTATTTTAAAATAGAAATCCTTTAAAGGTGAGAAGATATTTCAAGATTATAAATTCATATCCTGCAATAATTGTTAAGGTTTTTTTGTCCCGTTAATGTATATATGTATGAGTATTCTGTTTATTTTGAATTAATAAAATTCCTTACCGGGAAATTTATGAAAAACAACTATTTGTTTTTCAATTTTTACTATTGCTATACATTATATTAGAGAGTTTTCAAATAACGTTAAAATAGATAGCGTGACCGTTAAAATTCCAGATAACGAGCAAAATAATGAACACTATATAATGTGCGAAATAACGTTATTCGCTTCCCAACAACAAAGTGACTCTACACAGTCACGTCTTGAAAAAGAATGCCACTTTTAACAAATATAATTTGTTTAAGTCTTCACGTAATTACCTAATACTTTAACTTATATTTTAACTGTTAGTTGTTTAATTCAAAATAATTAATTAGATTTTATTAAATTCATTACAATACATAGTGTGCCTCTCACAGTGCCGATCCTAACCTATCAGCCGCCTTTGTTCATATATAAAATCCCCCCCCCCCCCATTTTTTTCAGGTATTCAAGCCATTCATCTTGCAGAGAATAGGGAACAGTTTTGACCTCTCTGATTGGCTGAAATTGGAGACAAGTTTATTTAAAACTAGCGCTGATGCGAGCACCATCTGCCGAATGGCTTAAATAAAATCATTTACCTAATACTATGTTAAAAAACAAGTTGCCCGCTTTTTGATTAACACCCTGTATCTATGTATATCTATATCAAGAGTTGGGTAATTTAATAAAAATATGTTACTCTGATTATATTCCTTAGAATTTTTTCTAAAGATTTTTGATTACAACAAAGAAAAGCTTGATTAAAACAAAGAAAATTTGATTACAATAATGAAAAAGTTTAATTAATAGTTACGTAAAAAAATTAATTATTATTACTGTCACCGTACAATGTAAAAATTAATATATTTTTTTTAATTTTTTCTTGGAGCGTTGTAAATCAAAGCGGTCTAGAAAATTTTCTCATAGGGGCGCAAGACTTCTAGTTACGCCACTGATTGACATAATAAATATACTCAGTCTTTTAATAAAATAAACTATGCACCTATTAGGATAGATATGTTATCAGTCAGCCAAACAAAGTATTTAAAAGAATAATGCTTTATTAATATGTTTATTTCATAAATTGTTGATATTTACAAATTCTTAAATATTTTTTTTTTACCTCGCGCTACCCTTGATAAGGGAGGTATAGAGATCGTGCTAAAAATTGCATATCGAGATTTTGGTAAATGACTACGTTTTAAGGTCCCTAAAATACAATTTTAACATTTTCACGATGATGTCTGTGTGTATGTGTGTGTATGTATGTGTGGATCCTCCACTCTAACTCAAATACTATCATTCAGAAAATATTGAAACCTTGTAATTCGAACTTTTTCTATTATAGAAAGAGCCCATTAGATTTTAGTGGAAATCAGATAACAGGAAATGGCACTTTACTGGAAGCTCAAAATAGTTTTTCTTCGAAAAATACCTTTAAATGTTATTTTTTTGATATTAATGTTATAATAAAAATCAAAGATTATTAAATTTTCTATAGATTGCATTAATACTTTTTCTATATATTTTATGGATAAACTTATAAAATTATCTATAATTTAAATCCCAGAGCCTACGCTTTAAACAAATAAAACGCAGTTATTCAAATGTATGTAACTGACAGATAAATGTTACTATCAAAGAACTAATCATTTCAAACTAATATTAATAACGTTTTAAAAAGAAAAAAAGTAAATAGAACAATAGAAAAGGAATTCAATACAGTTTCCAGCATAAGTAAATATGTAGGTATGTATTTAGATTAATAAAAATTAACGATTCACAAAAATGTTTAAGTTAATCCTCATTTTTTGCTTAGTGAATTCTATTCTATCCCGGTATTTAAAATTTAATCTTCATTTTATTATAGCTCCGGTGGCTCAATGGTTAGAGCAACGCCTCATGTCATGAGTGCCCTCGGGGCTCTGAGTTCGAATCCCACTAAGGCATGGAAGTGTGTGAATGTGAACCCACTCTGTAATTGGGATTTTATCATGTTGAGGGATTTAAAAAAGGTAGTTACTTGGATTAGATTAGACTATATTTTAAGAAATGAACTGTCAAAATTAGAGTAAAATTCGCTAATCCAAAAATAAGGATTACCTTAATCTTTTTTGTGACTCGGGCGGTTAATGGCGGGAGGTATTGTGTTAGCCACACCAGATTTTTTTCTATAAAAATTGGGCCTGCAAACAACGACATAATAGCCTACTTACAATGTTATAATCATTATAATAATTTGCAATAAATAAAAGGCCTTCAAGTTCCAATATTCCTTATTTAATTATATTGAGGACGTTTCGAGCTAAATCCGCTCTGCAGTTAGTGCAGTTGTTAATGGGCCGTGTCAGCGGCATGTTGCATTGTTGAGTTGGGGGCCCATGCTCCACCTGACTACGTTGAATATAATTCACATGTAATTTCACAATTTTCGATAATGTACAACAATGTAATTCTGCTTCAATACTCTAAACATTTATGTATTTATTTATAATTCTCAACTTGAAAATTTGTTAGTTGCTGATGATGAGCGGATTTAGCTCGAAACGTCCTCAATATAATTAAATAAGGAATATTGGAACTTGAAGGCCTTTTATTTATTGCACATTATCAACATGGTTCCCTCATACAACATTTAAATTCATTATAATAATTGTCCAAGGATTTTCATTTATAAATACTACAAACCGTTTAATTATGATATTAATAAAAACTATAATAATAATACGTGGAAAATTCACAATACAATTACATTTCTGTATTTCCTATTTGATAAATTGAAAATAGCCGTACTTCCTACTTACATGGAAATTAAAATTGGATTTTCCGGGATCCGCTAGAGTAGTATTGACATTTATGAATTACAATGAATCAGAAAACGTGACTATAAGCGGTATTTAAACAACAGTCCACAACTATGAGTAAACACACATCTGACAATCGTCAAATGTAATAATAAACTGAGACCATGCGACACACGCCTCATCAAGTCTATACAGTAACTAAAGTGCTCAAAATCTTTGTCATTGTTTGGTTAACATTGACGATTTACACATTGACGGAGGATGAAATTTTTACTTTAATTTAAAATAAATAATAACAATTTGTTACACTTCAATAAAAAAAAAAAAAATTATATCATTAAATTGTTCATCAATTATTTATACAAATTATTTTGACTTAATATGAATATATAATTTTGTAATACTCAGTATTGTAATAATCTTAAAATGGTCTAATAAAATGTTTTTCCCCGTTCATATGCTAATCATTTATGTGCATAGAATGTTAAAAAAACACACCTTATTAAAATACAATAAATAAAATTTAGAAACCTTAGATTTTTAATCATAATTATGCTATAATAAGTAACGTCACTAATCAGATAAATAATCATTAATTACATAAAGGATGCATTGCTTTTATTATTCACTGGAAATCCCAACAAAATGCAATAAATGCATCAATAATTTTAAATAAATTTATTTTTGTTTGATAGATGCAACCAAAAATACATTACTGGATAGCGGTCGAAATCTGTTACATAAGCATTTCGCATTTTTTACCTTCCGTCACCTTTAGGTAAGGAAGGTATTGTCTTTGGTCAAAAAATTCGGTGGTGAGTTTTTGATGAATAAGCACGTTTTAGGGTCCCTAGAATACGATTTTACTATTTTTACGATGATGTCTGTATGTATGTGTGTGTGTGTGTGTGTGTATGTGTGTGTGTGTGTGTGTGTGTGTGTGTGTGTGTGTGTGTGTGTGTGTGTGTGTGTGTGTGTGTGTGTGTGTGTGTGTGTGTGTGTGTGTGTGTGTGTGTGTGTGTGTGTGTGTGTGTGTGTGTGTGTGTGTGTGTGTGTGTGTGTGTGTGTGTGTGTGTGTGTGTGTGTGTGTGTGTGTGTGTGTGTGTGTCTGTGTGTGACAAAATTTTCTAATGCGATAACTCTAATACCACAATTCCAAAAATTATAATTCTTTCGTATTCCTCTTCGGTACATCCATGTGAAGAGCTGATTAGATTTTGGTTATAATTGGTCAACCGGAAGTACCCTCATTTAAAGATTTTATCAGTTTTTCTTGAAAAAACGATGTTAAATATCATTTTTTCACATTTAATGTTATTATAAATATTAAAGAATTATTTATTCTCTATACGATTTGAATGCATTTTATACTTCATATTAAATGGACATAGAGTTAAAAAATTATAAAGAAATTAAATACCATATATATTAGTCAGCTTTGCTATAACTCTGGAAACAGCTGCTACATTAAGAAAATTCTGATTGAAAGGTATCAGTGTCAAGTGCAGTTGACAGTATTTTTATGTTATAATTTTACTGGAAATATAGGACCTTTTGCTAGAAACTTTCTGTATGGAATTTGTATAAAATACATACAAACGCCTTAAGGTAATGTACAAGAAATATAATCTTTTACAAGGAACTTTCTGTATGACATTTACACAAAATACATAGAACTGACGGAAGGTAATGTGCTGGCCACATCAGATTTTTTTGTACATGATGTTTAAAGTTTACCCTTGGTAAGGGAGGTATAGGGATTATGTTAAAAATCGCATATCGAGATTTTGGTAAATGACCACATTTTAAGGTCCATAGAATCCAATTTTAAAATTTTCACGATGATGTCTGTGTGTATGTACTCTTGCCTTACCGCACCCCCAATTTTCTTACTGGATATAAAAGTATATGGCCTCCTTAATATTCATTGAAAATTTTAAACAAAAATATTTAAATTAATGTACATAAAAAGAAAAATAATGTACTACTCTTGCCCTACGGCTTGTCACCCAAATTTTTTTACTGGATATAAAAGTATATGGCCTCCTTAATAGTCATAGAACTATTTTTACTTCCTTGTACGAAGTAAAGGAAGTATTATAAACGCGAAAAATTTCGGTTTTCAGATTTCAACGGAAATATCCATTTTCACCATCTCTGAATCCATTTTGTCTAATTTCGTCGTGACGTCTGTACGTACGTGCGTATGTATCTCGCATAACTCAAAAACGGTAAGCCGTAGAAAGTTGAAATTTTATATTTAGGATTGCTATAACATCTAGTTGTGCACCTCCCTTTTTGGTCATTACATAATTTCTATTTGAAGCCTATAATAGATTTTAATGAAAAACTATTTTAAAATATAATCTAAAACTTTTAAAATTTGGTATATTAGACTTTTATGTCAATTAGAATAACATAGTAGATTTTGGTTAAAACAGGCTTACCGGAAGTGACATATTATCTGAAGTTGTTAACAGTTTTTCTTCAATAAAATGGTTTCATTTTGATTTTAGAAATAAATGCTTCAAATAAAAGTTTTAGAGAATTAAATTCTGCGTCTAGCACATCAAGTATTATTAAATTAACCCTTTGTATAAGCGAGATATGTATATTTAAAACTTATATACTTTTTGGTTTTTGTAATGAAGCTTGCTATGGATTAGGACAAAAAATAACAAAAAAATAAAAAATAGATGCTAATGTCAAATTACGTCAAATACATGCAATTTTATACTTGGGTCTATACTTCATATTGGTCTTGTGTACAAGGAAGTCGTGTGGTGCCCACATCAGATTTTTTTAATGTTAACTTTGTATATTATTAATAACAAGGTCATATTCAAGAAAATGGAGAAGAATTAAAAGATATCTTTATATTTTATTAATACTGCTGTTTAATACCAGATTATTAACTAATTAATTATTAAATGAATTATACATTTTGTTGGAAGATCTATAATTTTTAATAAAATGGTTTGCTTATAATTCCTTAGTACTTATATGAACAAAGACTGTGTAGAGAAAATTTTATCTGTAATTTGAAACAAAATGTTCTGATTTAATTATTACCAAAACATACTATCATTAAAATGTAAAATACTGGTATAATAATTCTTGAGACACATGTCTTTCCCTTATATACTGCGTTTCATGTAAGAAAAGAGTAGTGACACAGTGACAGAAAATAACGATATACGCACGCTATGAATCAACCAAGTTAATATTTATGTACCTATTTAAAATAATAAATTAATGTACGGAACAGCGACAGTATCCTGAATAACGAGTTAACGAGCATAGTGTTAAAAGTTAGTCGAAACAATATTCTGAAAGACAAGCGTATTATATACATTCTTATCGCGCGCTTCTTATCAGTACAAAAGAGAGAGATAAATGTATGCCAACTTGTTAATTCTTTCATGATACAGATGACTTTGACTTTGTTAAGGGGATCGTATGCGCCTCGGTCTACGTTTTTTTAAATGAATGAAAAGAGGTTCTAAATTTTTGCTAATTATGCAAAATCTATTACGAATTTGTAACTTATTTTTTTTACACGTCTCAGGTTTTTACTAATAATGACAGTATTTGTCATTCATTTGTACTAAAATTTAAACCCTCGCTTTTAGAAAACATGAAATTAGGTACGTAACTTTTTAAAATTTTAAAATATTTATTCTATATTCGAAAAATGAACTTCAAAATTAATCAAAAATCACCAATTTTAGAGCTTTTCTACAGATATAAGATCAATGATATTGGGAAGATACAAAGTTACAGACATAATGTTAAAAATAAGTAATAAATTCATAACAGATTTTGCATAAAATGGTAAAAAGTAGAGCCTTTTTTCGTTAATTTGGAAAAGCGTAGACAACCCCTTAAGTGAGCATTTTTTTCGTAGACCAGGTAGTGCTATACGTGAAAAATGTATCATGGTATGGTATGACTAGCGAATGAAAGTTGACATTTAGATTATTTAATAGATGTGGTTTCTTTTGAAAATATTTCCCTATATTTGATTTGAAAGGAAACTGACCCTTATGTATTCCATTACAGAAGATTAGAATTGTACTCAATACCAGGAGGAATTTAAAATTATATATAATTGCCAAACTAAATAGTTTAAAGATCAAAATATTTTGTTATAATCAACATAAACGAAAAATATTTGAAATATTTTAAACACACCCCTGTTTTTGATATTCAGTTACCCTAGTCGGCCATTTATTTTCAGCCAGACATAGTATAGTCTGTCTAGAAATCTACCGTTATTACCCTCTCAGCAGGTCTATTGTTAGGGATTTAAGCTTGATTTATAGCGGGGAAAGGACAGGTACGTATTAAATGTTTTCCTGTTTTATTTTACTTTATTTTGTAATAATGAAACAAATCTTTTTATTTTTTTAAATAATAATGGAACAAACAATACATAAAAAACAAAATTAAATACATAATATAGTAAAAAAAAAAAAACGAAAATTCTTACTTAAAATTATACACTGCGGAGCAGTTTGTCATTTAATAATGAAACAAATCTTTTTAATTTTTTTAAATAATAATGGAACAAACAATACATAAAAAACAAAATTGAATACATAATATAGTAAAAAAAAAATATATATAATATATTTATGTGCTTTCCTAAATCCTATGGTATAGTCTGTCTAGAATTCTACCGTTATTACCCTCTCAGCAGGTCTATTGTTAGGGATTTAAGCTTGATTTATAGCGGGGAAAGGACAGGTACGTATTAAATGTTTTCCTGTTTTATTTTACTTTATTTTGTAATAATGAAACAAATCTTTTTATTTTTTTAAATAATAATGGAACAAACAATACATAAAAAACAAAATTAAATACATAATATAGTAAAAAAAAAACGAAAATTCTTACTTAAAATTATACACTGCGGAGCAGTTTGTCATTTAATAATGAAACAAATCTTTTTAATTTTTTTAAATAATAATGGAACAAACAATACATAAAAAACAAAATTGAATACATAATATAGTAAAAAAAAAACGAAAATTCTTACTTAAAATTATACACTGCGGAGCAGTTTGTCATTTAATAGTGAAACAAATCTTTTTATTTTTTTTAAATAATAATGGAACAAAGAATACATAAAAAACAAAATTGAATACATAATATAGTAAAAAAAAACGAAAATTCTTACTTAAAATTATACACTGCGGAGCAGTTTGTCATTTAATAATGAAACAAATCTTTTTATTTTTATAAAATAATAATGGAACAAACAATACATAAAAAACAAAATTAAATACATAATATAGTAAAAAAAAAAACGAAAATTGTTAGTTAAAATTATACACTGCGGAGCAGTTTGTCATTTAATAAAATATTGCACGTAACAATAAATAATATACACATACATAATTAATCGATAATAATATCTTCTTCACTGTAGCTGTCCATATCACTGTTGTCACTTGAGTCCTGAATATTTATAATAAAATCTTTTGTAACATTATTAACATTAATATATTCATCTTCTATATTAATCACATGACGCACACTATCAGCCCAATTTTCCGGTGTTATATTGTCCATTTCACTTTTTATTAACTCAATAACACTATCACTTACTGTCGGTGATGCATTGTTCCTTCTTACATTACTTTTTAATTGCCCCCAAATCAATTCTATAGGATTAAAAATACAATAATAAGGGGGCAATCGAAGTACATCATGTCCAAATTGTGTTGCCAAGTTGTCACACACGTATTGTTTTACAGGAGGCTTAATTTTTACAACATCCAATAATTGTTTTTTGCTGTACGATTCCTCGAAGTAGAGATCGTTTTTAATTAAATATTCTTGAATCTCGGCCTTCGTAGAAGAATTTGTCGGTATTTTTACACTTTGCCGCGAATGGTAACTAGCATTATCCATAACAATAACACTATTTTTTGGCAAATTTGGCAATAAATTCTCACTAAACCACTTTTCAAAAATATATGCAGACATGTTGTCATGGTAGTCTAACAAAATATTTTTTGTGTTATGGCCAGCTAAAAATCGCGCACCATTTATCCACCCTTGATCACTTCCGGCATGAAGTATAATAAATCGTTTTCCTCGTGCTGGTGGAACATTGACACTACAATCCTTTGAACCGTCTGTCCAACTTTTTGATACTGTGTCGTGACTATCATACCAAGTTTCGTCTAAATATATTATCGGACGTTTTTCAGCACGATATTTCTTTATATCACGTAAAAATTTAAAGCGCCATTCACGTATTCTTCTACTCTCCATTATAGTTTGCCGTTTATTAATTTTTTTAAATCGAAAACCCATATTACGAAGGGTCGAATGCAAAGTAGCCACAGAGCAATTTATATCGCATTTATCATCTTTTAGTCTCTGGTACAATGTACGTACAGACGGCAACGTTTTTTCAGTATACATCGTGTATATTTTACGTCGAATTATATCTTCTTCAAAAGAATTCACTACTCTCGACTTACCCGCGTCACGTCTTTTCTTTCTTGGTCTCAATTCACCACTTATTATATCACGAACAGTATTATACGGCACTTTCGTCATTTCACATGTTTTGGTTAAGGCCGAATTTTCATCTTCATTATCTTTTAAATAGTTATACACATTTTTAATTATTTCTTTCGCTTCTAGCGGCAAACACGTACGTTTAAGTTTTGCACAGCGATCTTCTTCAACGGGTAAACTATCATTATCATCTTCAAATGGTCGCCACATAGTAAGTGTCTATATAATTGCTCTCAGTACGAAAAGTAAAGTAATACTGATTTTAAAATTTTGAAAACTCATTTATATACGTTTGGTACGTCATTGCTAATCTTATTTTCCCTAATTTTAATCTATGGTCACAGCATGTTTCAACAAATCTTATTTGTTCCTAATTTGTAACAATGGTCAAATACGTAATTTGATTCTGTGAATTCATTAGCTAACAATTTTGAAATTTCGTAATGCATAACAAAGATTAGCAGATTTAAATTTTTCGGAGTCCGACCCTTACGCCAGGTAGTGCTACATCCCGCTGTGCCTGGTCTACCACAGGCTTAGTAAGTCAAAGCAATAACGGTAGAATTCTAGACAGACATTATTTATACATGACTAGCGAATGAAAGTTGACGTTTAAATTATTTTATAGATGTGGTTTCCTTTGAAACCCTAGAGAAGAATAGAATTGTATTCAGGTATGAAATTTTTGCATGAACCCATTTAAATACTGGACTAGGAAAGCACAGAAATACATTACTTTGTCTGGCTGAAAATAGATGGCCGACTAGGGTAACTAAATATCAAAACAGAAATGCGTTTAAAATATTTTAAACATTTTTCGTTTATGTTGATTTTAACAAAATATTTTGACCTTTAAACTATTTAGTTTGGTAATTTTATGATACAGGTTAATTTTTAATTTCCTCTAACAGAAATTTAGACTCGAGGGTTGCTTACACCTGAGACAAACGAACCAGAATTTGCGGTATTGAAATTTTTAAATCCTATTGTTAAGGTAATTTTAAATGCCTCTTATACAGGCTGTCTCATAACTCGCGCCCCAGAGCGAATGAGGAAACACGAGACTGCAATCGGATGTGTAATTTTGAAAAAAAAATCTAGCTTAAAAGATATTCGACAAAAGACGTCTTAAAATTGACCAATCAGAGACCTACACCTTTAACGTATGTTTGCCGTAATTTTACGTTACTAGGGTTTTATACAAATCAAATCTTCTTTAAAATGTGTGGGCGAGTGTAGTTTTCGAAAAATGTCAGTGTCAAATTAAATTTGACAAGGCGAAAAAAAAGGCAAATTGTTGTTTTAATCTCAACGAATTCAAATGATAATAATATTTTCGTTTAACACATTTTACACAGCTGCTACAACACGTTGCACTGTACGATATAAATGATGATCTCGGATGACACCTTCGCTAACCTAAATTTGTTGACAGTGAAAAGTCAACTCTAAAGTGTCAAAATTAAGTTAAACAAATTTTGTAACTCACTAGTAGTATTTTTAAAACCTATAGCAACCAGTTTTATTTTGTAATAATATCATCACACCTCAAGATATCCTTCCGGAATTGGTGGATTAAAAAGTCTTGTAACTCCGTTATGCAAGCAGCCGCAAATTATTTTCTTCTATTTGTTGGCAAGTGTCAGTTTCGTCTGAGGCGCGAGTTGTGAGACAGCCTGTATTGCATTCGAGTGGTATTGAGTACAATTCTAATCTTCTCTAACGGAATGTACAAGTGTCACTTTCCTTTCAAATCAAATAAAGGGAAAAGTTTTCAAAAGAAACCATACATTTATTAAATAATAAATAAATAAGGGTCAGCATTTGGAATTTGAAATACCATTTTCACATAGCACCAGCCTCCGGTCCATCGCTTTTTTGAACTAGGTGTGCATTCTAACCTATCAAAGACAGGATTTATTTCGCAATTTTATATAATATATAGTAACGAAAATGGCAGAATATTTAAAATTAAATATCGCTGCCTTAAAAATGTTCGGGATTTGGAAAGAACCAAATATTCGTAAACCTAATACACTAAAAAATATGTTTTATTATATTCGCAAAAACTTATTGATATATATTGTAATTGTATATTTGTTGCAAATAATATTATATCTTCTTACGATTTTAAACGATCCTTTTGAAGCATTTGATACAGTACATGCAATTGCACAATATTTTCTGGTACTAGTTAAAATAGGATTTATCAAATTACCACAACGAAAAGTACAAGAGATAATCGATAGAATTCGTTATGAAGAAAATCGTATACACCGAAGAAATCAACAAGAACAACAAATATATTTTGCTTGGATTAAACGAAACAGAAAAATAACCATATTATATTGGTGCATTTTCACAGCCTCAAACATTTATTACTTTGTAATGGGCCCTATAATGTTTGTGTTAGTGTACCCTGAAGAAAGAATACCTATTCCTATCAAGGGGTGGGTTCCTTGGAACCTTACAAACAAAAAGCTTTACTACGCAACTTTTTTGTACTCTAGTATTATAGCTGGAGGAGTTATTTTTTTGTTACTAGTAGCTGATGCATTTTATGTGAGTCTAATAATATTTGGATTGGGGCAATTTGAAATTATCCAACAGGCAATTAAAGATTTGACTCCAAATAATCAAGAAAAGGAAATTGTAAATATTATTAAGCATCATTATCGCGTTATTGAGTAAGTATATTGTATGAATGAGACATATACTTTTAAGGCCCACTTTTACAATTGATAGATTAACTATGGTGTAGCTAACGGAGGTATAACTTTATCCTAAACTATTATTCACGAAAGATGACTGTTAAGGTCATTTGTGAGCCGTCTGATATAATATTACTTGCAGATAACTTCATTGCATTTCGTTTGCATAGGCGTGCAACATGAAATATTTATGGACACATTTTAACTGAAAAAATAAGAATAATTCATTTGAAAATTATGTTTCTTTCTAAATACTGCCTTTCTGAAAGATTTATGTTCTTCACTTATGTTTTCGCAAAATACGAAAACATAGACTTAACTTATAAACCAAGGAATAATAATTTAATTTAACCGTCAACACCACTGGGTAAATATTAGCACAGAGGGCAGTGTAGTAGATAATTAGGTATCTGTAATTCTACAACATATGTCATTATTATTTATAGTGTGTTAGAAAGTAATGCCACTATTTACGTATATCTGTCACACCACATAAATTACGTAGACATAGGTCAAATAATCTTTCTCTTTCTAATACAAAATGTTGCTAAGCTACTGTTATAAAGTGATGTGTATTCTTTCTTCGAACAAATGACCTTGAATAGTCATCTTTCGTGAATAATAGTTTACAATGCATTTTTATCTGTCAGATAGTTATACCAGGAATTACGTTAAATCACTTTAGGTTGGTATTGGCACAATAAAATTATCTTCTTGTTAGACTATTTTCCTTCAATATTGTTATTATTTCTGCCTTCTAATTTGCATTTTTCACGATGTTAGATGATATAAATGTGATAATGAAATACCTGATTGACATCTGTCAAACGTAAGAATAACAAAACATCGTTTGTGTTTACGTGGTATCCATAAGAACCAGGGATAAAGTTATCAAAGGTTTATACGACCGATTTTCATGGGATAAGAAATACTGGTGTTTATTCTATCTGAGGTTTATCCGAGGTTTGCAAAATACAATTGCCAATTTTATACCTGGTATAGCGTTGTGCGAGGTTTATCTAATGATTGTAAAAGTGGCCCTAATTTGATTTTCGACCTGAGTATTGAACACAGACTAAAAATTCTGATGTGGCTAGCACATTACCTTCCGGCAATTCTATGTATTTTATACAAATCCCATACAGACAGTTTCTTGCGAAAGATTCTATATTTCCAGTACATTACCTTCCCTCAGTTCTATGTATTTTGTACAAATTCCATACAGAAAGTTTGTTCAAACTGATTCTATATTTGTATTAAAATTATAACACAAACATACTATGGCAATCGCACTTGAGTTTGACATCTGTCTATCAGAATTTTTTTAATCATATTAATTGTTTCCAATGTTATTGCATAGCTGACTGTTTTATGAAATTTAATTTCTTTATAATTTTTACCTCCCGTCATACCGTAGGTAAGGGAGGTAATGTAATCGTGCCAAAAATTCGATGGTGAGTTTTCAGTAAATAAGCACAAATTAGGGTCCCCACAACACGTTTTTACTATTTTTACGATGTCTCTGCGAGCGCGCGCGCGCGTGCCTGTGTGTGTGTGCGCGTGCGTGCGTGCGTGCGTGTGTTTGTGTGTGTGCGTGCGTGCGTGCGTGCGTTGTGTGCGTGTGTGTGTGTGTGCCACTTTTACCATCATTAGATAAACCTCGTATAACGCTATACCAGGTATAAAATTGGAAATTGTATTTTACAAACCTCGGATAAACCTCAGATAGAATAAACACCAGTATTTCTTATCCCATGGAAATCGGTTGTATAAACGTCGGATAACTTTATCCCTGGTTCTTATCGATACCACGTAAACACAAACGATGTTTTGTTATTTATACGTTTGACAGATGTCAATCACGTATTTCAACATCACTGTTCGAATAAAAAATAACATTTATATCATTTAACATCGTGAAAAATGCAAATTAGAAGGCAGAAATAATAACAATATTGAATAAAAATAGTCTAACAAGAAAATAATTTTATTGTGCCAGTACCAACCTAAACTGATTTATCGTAATTCCTGGTATAACTATCTGACAGATAAAAATGCATTGTAAAAGACAGTCTTGTTTATCGAAGGTATAATTGCTAGGATAAAGTTATACCTCCGATAGCTATACCATAGTTTATCCATCAATTGTAAAAGTGGGCCTAAAGAGGCAAAAATATTAAAGTTTTTGAGATTATGACGCCACAACCCCAAAACACACCAAACACCTGATTCCAAACATTTCAAAGTCGCTCGAATAGCTAGTCTCGCTCTATTGTTTCTTCAAGGAAAACCACTATAATAAATTTGACTTTTTCAGGTATTTTAATATTATTGATGCCTATTTAAAACCATTGTCTAATATAACATTTGTGGTGACTGCAATAATTCTATGTAATGTTGCTATTAGAATATTATTTGTATGTAAAGTAATATACTTCATAATGATGCATTGAATCCAAATGATTTTTTTAGGATAATGTAATACTTCACCAGGTCATGGAGTTTATGTATTTATTTTATTTATTAATGCAACTGTTGTACTATTTTTGGTTTGGAAATGAAGTTATAGTGCAGGTAAGAATTTATGATTGTTATACACAGTGTGGGTGTAATATATATAGCATAGGGTTATTTCGAGAAAAATGGTGTTAAAAACTAGAAATAATGTAATAAAAATGGGTTTACTACTAGCGTAACTGGGCGACAGACGTATATATTGGATAGCCTATTATAATATTATAACATTATTTTCAATACCATTTTGCTCGAAATAATTGTTAAACAACCCTATATCATATTTATATCGTTGAAATCAGAAAAAAAATCTCTATCTAATGAGCTAAAAAATTATATAGGATACCATTTAAAAAAATATAATTTTGTTCTGCCGTTTGAGAACCACTGGTCGAAATTTCGGTTTGTTATTATTAATAAATTAGCCCCTTATTCTTGATCATTTCTTATATATAATTTTTTTTTCTAAATTCATTAGTTCACCCAAAAAAGCGCTGGTTGTTTTGTATATATATATATATATATATATATATATATATATATATATATATATATATATATATATATATATATATATATATTTATATATATATATATGTATATTGCGTAGGCTTACACAGTCTGAGTCATGAGAAATATTCGTTTTCCGGGAATGGACTGTCATATTTTGAGTCAGAGCTCAACGTTTCGCCCGCAGCCGTATGGGGCATCTTCAGAAATACTCCCCCAAACTAAAGATAAACGCGAACCCTTGTCATCACCCGGTGTTTATAGTATTCCTTGTTCTTGCGGCACAGTATACATAGGTGAAACAGGAAGGAGTGTTCACACTAGATTGTCAGAACACAAACGCTGTCTGCGTCATGGTATGGTATTATCATCTGCGGTCTCAGAACACCAACACAACACAGGACATAACATCTTATTTGAAAATTCCCGCATTTTATCTCCTGTCCCAGTGTTTTACAGACGTAAATACAGGGAAACTTTAGAAATATGGAAACATCCTAATAACATCAATCGGGATGATGGCTATTACTTGAGCCACATGTGGAAACAGGTGATTCTCGGAACACGGCACGCCCAATCTACCATTACGAACTCGATTCCCATTGGTCTTCATTAGCTTTGCTCATTTACCGTATCTTTAGATTAGTATATAACTGCCTTCTCGGCCTTCCTTTTGTCACTTGGTTTATTTGGCCTCTAGCGTGGTTTACACGTCGGGTAACCTTGTAAACTGAGTCTCCCCCTTTGTTGCTTAAACTCGGCCTCTAGCGTGGTTGACACGTCGGGTAACCTTGTTTAAGACTGTACTATCCCCTTGCTCCTGAAGATGCCCCATACGACTGTGGGCGAAACATTGAGCTCTGACTCAAAATATGACACAGCCCATTCCCGGAAAATGAATATTTCTTATATATATATATATATATATATATATATATATATATATATATATATATATATATATATATATATATTAATATTTTAGAGTGAAAATGTAGGAACTGCGGTTTCCGAAAGTAACTGGAACGAGTTTTGTCCACAAGTAAAGAAAAATTTACTTATTCTTGTAGAACGTACTAAAAAACCTGTAACAATATCTACAGGAGTTATACATATAATATCTCTAGAAACGTACATAATGGTAAGTAATTAATACTATATCTAACTTTATCTAAAAATTATTTTTTGTAATTTTTGTAGTTAGTGAAAACAGCATATACAATTCTTGCAGTTTTTCAAGCTGTTGTTCAAAGGGACGAAAACTGAAATCGTCACTAAAGTGTACATGAATCGACATTAAAAATTCAGACATCGGCACTAAAGTAATCCATTAAAAGACGATTTATTTTATTTTATCGTATCCAGCACATACATAGACAAGTAAATTAGGAATAACACAAAAGCGAAACTTAAAAAAACCACTGATGTTGATGTTCCTTCGTTCCTTGTTTGGAAGATTAGCTGGTGCTGGTAGTTGCAGAATTTATACTAGTTATAAAACCAGTACCCTGGACTGCGACGAGGACGCTTCTGCTCAGCCCATTTTGACAGCTGTCAATTTCTTTCCCAAATTTCCATCCAAAATTTTGTAGATATTTCCGGGATCACGACGCAAATTATATGTGTACCATACACGCAAAATTTAATAATAATTAAATTCACTTACAACATTAAAAATTGTTATATTAAACCAAAATTTGTAAGACACTGCTCAAAAGGAACAATGACAATTGAATAATTAATGTAAATGACGATTCGACGATATCATGCAAATGTAGTGTTTTTAATCTTATGATAATTATTTTATATGTAAGTTAATTTTGGCAGGTGTACGATGTATTAGTAGTTTGTTGTCCGTTCGCTGTAAGAATGTGCCAGGCACGTCATGAATACGCCATTAATTTGTGGCTGCGCAGTGGTCAAAATGAACGCGTCTCGTTAGCAACGAGCGACGGATCAACTTTACATATCAACGGGACACTTAGTCCATTCTATTAACTACGCCACTGTTTGTTGTTGGGCGTGTCTAAATTATTCTCGCGCACACGAACGATGACGTCCTTGGCGCATAGATTGAACAGACTCTAACTTTCTATGTGATATGCAACTCACATTCTCTGAAAATTTATATTATAATATTTTTCTTAAATATAAAATATGTTTAATGTTTTAGAAATATTAAAATAATAAACATCATACTACCTAATAAAACAATATTCATAATTACCACTCACTACCCTTGGTAAGGGAGGTATAGGGATCGTGCTAAAAATCGCATATCGTGATTGAGTAAATGACCACGTTTTCAGGTCCTTAAAATCCAATTTTAACATTTTCACGATGATGCTGTATGTATGTGTGTGTATGTATGTGTGTGTGGATTCTCCACTCTAACTCAAATACTATAATTCAGAAAATTTTGAAACCTTGTTTTTCGAACTTTTTCTGTAATGGAAAGAGCCCATTATAGATTATGGTGAAAATCGGATAACCGGAAATGGTACTTTACTAGAAGCTCAAAATAATTTTTATTCGAAAAATACCTTTAAATGTTATTTTTTCGAGATTAATGTTATTATAAAAATTAAAGATTATTAAATTTTCTATAGATTTGCATTAATATTTTTTCTGTATATTTTATGGATAAATTTTTAAAATTATCTATAATTTAAATCCCAGAACTACGCTTTAAACAAACAAAACGCAGTTATTCAAATGTATGTAACTGACAGATAAATGTCACTATCAAAGAACTAATCATTTCAAAATAAGGTTAGTAACGTTTTAAAAAGAAAAAAGTAAATAGAACAATAGAAAAGGAATTCAATACAGTTTCCAGCATAAGTAAATATGTAGGTATGTATTTAGAATAATAAAAATGAACGATTCACAAGCTAATCCTTATTTTTGTATTAGAGAATTCCACGGGTGACTTCTATTCTGTCCCGGTATTTAAAATTTAATCTTCATTTTATTATAGCTTCGGTGGCTCAATGGTTAGAGCAACGCCTCATGTCATGAATGCCCTCGGGGCTCTGGGTTCGAATCCCACTAAGGCATAGATGTGTGTGAATGTGAACCCACTTTGTAATTGGGATTTAATCCTGTTGAGGGGTTTAAAAAAATGTAGTTACTTGGATTAGAAAATTCGTTACCCAAAAATAAGGATTAACTTTAATCTTTTTTGTGACTCGGGCTGTAAATGGCGGGAGGTATTGTGTTGGCCACACCAGATTTTTTTGAGATTTCAACGGAAATATCCGTTTTGACCATCCCTGAATCCATTTTGACTAATTTCGTCGTGACGTCTGTACGTACGTGCGTATGTATCTCGCATAACTCAAAAACGGTAAGCCGTAGAAAGTTGAAATTTTTTATTTAGGACTTCTATAACATCTAGTTGTGCACCTCCCTTTTTGGTCATTACATAATTTCCAAAAATGGTACTTTATTTGAAGCCTATAATAGATTTTAATGAAGAACTATATTAAAATATAATCCAAAACTTTTCAAATTTGGTATATAAGACTTTTATATCAATTGCAATAACATAGCAGATTTTGGTTAAAACAGGCTAACCGAAAGTGATATATTACCTAAAGTTGTTAACAGTTTTTCTTGAATAAAATGGATTCATTTTGATTTTAGAAATAAATGCTTCAAATAAGAGTTTTAGAGAATTAAATTCTGCGTCTAGCACATCAAGTATTATTAAATTAGCCCTTTGTATAAGCGAGCTATGTAAATTTAAAACATATACTTTTTGGTTTTTGTAATGAAGCTTGCTATGGATTAGGATGAAAAATAACAAAAAAATAAAAAATAGATGTTAATGTCAAATTACGTCAAATACGTGCTATTTTATAATTGAGTCTATACTTCATATTAGTGATGCGTACAAGGAAGTCGTGTGGTGTCCACATCAGATTTTTTTAGAACTGTATTCATACATATGATTTTTCATATTTTCCATAATATCATGAAAATAAATTTTCATTTCTTTATGGCAATAATTTATAATTTTAAACAATTTATTATAATTTATTATTATCTATCAACAATATTATTTATGGTTGCTATTATAAATTTGCAACTACTTACCTATCATAAAATGTACAATTCTTAAAAATTAACAAAAAATATGTTCATTTATTCAACAAAAATATTACTTGTGATAAAAATATAACAATAAATTAACAGAAGTGTTGTTAAAAATTGTAAACACGGACTTATTTTGTAAATATTTTTTACATATTAAAATATATAGTATCTATGTTTTTTAACTGAGCATATATAATTATGAGTACATTTTTTTTAATTCTTATCAAAGAATTAAAATATCATTTATTTAAATAATATTCTTACTTATTTACAATTTAAAACCAAAATCCCATCCATTAATAAGTGGCTATTATAATAAATATCCTCTTTAAATACTAAAAATTAAATATTCCAACATTAATGTACTTTTTTTTGTAATAATGTCATATTTGCTTAACATATATGATAGTACTGTTTACTATTTATCTTTAACAAGTAGTTGTTGGATTGTTAATGATATCTCATGCATCTCTTAATAAATTAAAAAGTATTGCGACATTACTGTAAGGGAAAATAATATATATATAAGCTGTGCACATGAGATACTGACTATAATGTTCAAAATGTTCTCTCAATATTGCTTAGTATTTTTTCTGTTTTTCATATCAACTGTGAAACAGGTAAGTAATTATTTCTTTCACATTTTATAAAGATTTTTATATATTTTATGTCTCATTAAAGTATTATGAACTGTTTAATGCTAGGATACGGTGTGTATAAACATATCTATAACAACCAGGGTATTATGGGAGGGCATAATAGTTCATTATGCCCTCATTATAATTTGATCATAGTTTATGGATTTAAATTACATATAATGTGAATGGTATATAATGAAAATTACTTTTTTAAAAATTATAATTCATAACAATACAGCAATTAACTTTAACCACACATGTAAATAGTAAGTACGTCGAAATGCAGTCTGCAACGTTTCGCATTGATTTTTGACGGATGACTAATTTTTTGGGGGACGATATTTATCCACGTTTGAATTCTTTTTTGATATTATTTACCGTCACATGTGACACATCCAAAGTAGTACAAACTCTCTAAAATATAAATATTCAGAAATAAGTGCCTAAGAAATAAAGAACTGAGATCTGTCATGTGAAAACGAAACTCAAAGTATAATACTTACATCTTCTACAGACGAGAATGGAATAATTAGGGGAACATTTATGCGTTTCTCTTCCTCAACGCATTCAAAATAATTTCTTTACACCGTTTCGATCAAATATCTTCCGAAACATCAAATTCACTCGTTCCATAATCTCCAACGATATAGAACGTTGATGTTTTAAAAATAAATATGTTGATAATAAACAAAACAATTAAACCATCCTTAGCAAACTTATTTCACATATTCTAGTGAGACCTGAGACATAAAATTCTGTATGCACCACGAGCGTTACTAGATGATAATGCCCATCTGACGACATCTATCCCTCGGGCCAAAAAACCTCGGGCTAGATCAGTTTTTATTAAAAACGAGTCGATTCGGACAGGAATCTATTTAAAACGCTGAAAAAGCAAACTGAAACATAATACCACTAAACAGAATAAAACTTACAAGATTTTTGTCAAGAAAAAAATTATATAAATGATTACCTGATTTTTATTTTGGAAATAGTCATCCGATTACCATTCGTGGTTAAATTTTATCCTGGAAAAATTTTCCTATTACTTTACTCGAGCCTGTTGCCAATTTATCTCGTGACATTGATCAAAAATCACTCGTTTGACAACTCATGATTTTTTTGTCAATGCCACTCAATAAATTGCTAGGCAACCGGCTTTCGTAACAATCTGAATTTTTTTCCGGCAAAAATTTACCACTTATGATATTATATATGAAAAAATGACTCCATGTTACTTCTATTCTTCTTGTAAGTGATCATAAATGTCAACGTAAACAAAATATTCATGTATTTCTTTCATGGAAATCTAATTCTATGTTAATAAAAATTAACACTTATTCGTTTTATAAGGGAATAAAAATATTATATCACTGAATTCAGAATTAAATTCTCTAACAAATGAGCAAATAAAAAATATATCTCAATTAAAATTTAGAAGTTAAGCCCCGTATTTCGAGAACCACTGGTCCAAAAAAATAATTTTTCTTTCCTTTAATTTTGTCTTGTGAAATAGAAATTGTTTGCCCATTTAACCGTCTTTGTAACTCTTCTAGTTTTCGAGATAGCAATGGTGGCCCATTTAAAATGAGCACCCTGTATATATATATATATATATATATATATATATATATATATATATATATATATATATATATATATATATGTTAAAATTGTATTGTTTACTATATCCAATTTTAATATGCAATGTATAGGTCCAATTAATAACAATTGGGATTTCAAATGGACCAGTGGAAGGTATACAGTCTCAAACTCTAAACAAGAGTACTCCGTACTTCGCCTTCTTAGGAATACGGTACGCACAGCCACCTATAGGAAATTTAAGATTTCGGGCACCACTTCCAGTGTCGAATTGGACCGGTGTTTACAAAGCCACACAACAATGTGACGTTTGTGTACAGACTGAAAACAACACCGTCATTGGTAAAGAAGATTGTCTGTGTGTAAATGTGTACACGCCTAGTCTACCAAGTAAGTACAAAAGAAAATAATATAATTTTAAATAAAGGTATTATAGGTAGTTATGTAGACGATGTACCTACCACGGTGTAAAAATACTATACAGGGTGTAACACCAAAACCGACCACCGCCATTATTTTCTTTATTATTATAGTTACAAAACCATACTATAGAACAAAGTTGTCGGAGACCAAGGGGAATACCCCATTAGAGAAGAAAATATTTTTTTAAAATCAGGGGTTCTCAAGTTACATGACAAAGTTTTTTTCAAATGGGATTATACTAATTTTTAAGCCTATTCGATATCGTATTTTTTTCTGAATTTAACCATGTATCAGTTTTATATCTTTACATGATAAAAATATTGAGAAAAATCCAATTGAAATTTAAATAAATTTGATTTTTTTAGTTATTTTTCAGTAGACTATTACTACGTTTACATGCAGTTTTGAAAATGGTTTCAGTTTTCAGTCAAAATTGTGCAGAACTGTTTACATGCAGTTCTCAAAACAAGTTTAAAAATTGATTTGAAATCAGTTTCGGCGCATGCGCATTTAGCTGATGTAAGTGACAGATCCTCTTCACTCCAAATACTTCGTTTTGGTATTATTCCAACTATTTTTTATACTTCGTACCACTATGCACTAAAACTACACAACTGTCAGTTTATTTGAAGGTTAGTAACACAAAGTGACAGAAATGTTATGCTCTGTACGCATGCGCAGTATCGAAACTGAATTTTAAGTGTTTACATGAGTAGTTTTGAAACTAGTTTTCAAGTCCAACCCATGAATTTTAGTTTTGGTTTGAGATAATTCAAAACCGTTTTGCCACTGTATACATGGCGTTTTCAAAACTAAAAACGTTTTAAAAACGGTTTAAAAGCTGCATGTAAACTAAGTATATATGTATGAAAAACAAAACTTGCTATTTGCCAATTTGAATTATTTAGGATGGAAATCAAATAAAACACTATTTATAAAGTTATTAGGCTCCTTTCACATTATACGGTTTTGAACGTGCGACAAAAAGCCGTCCGGCTGTAGAATTGAAGAAAAGTATGGGATCTTTCACATTATACGGCGACGGTAAAATGCCGCTGCCGTGTCGTGCAGCAACCGTGTCTTGTTTCTACATTTGACGGTCACTGTAGCCTTCGTGACTAAATGCATGCTTCGACATTGGACGGTTTTAAGTCGTACGGCATCGAAAACTTCGTTGTAGTGTCTGGTTGTTCATTTGTCTTTATTCTATTTTACCGAAATTGTTGAAAAATGGATGAAATTGATGCTGAAGTTTTGATAACCTTGGTCGAATTAAGACCTGTTCTGTGGGACAAGAGCAATAATTTGTTTACGATTCATCTTGACATGTACATTAAACAAATTAAATAAAAATATCTACAGTTGTTCACGTCAAAATTCCGTGCAATGTGAAAACAACACAGTCACGGCAAAAATTCGTACGGTTTTTTGCCGCACGTTCAAAACCGTATAATGTGACAGGAGCCTAACAAACATTAGCATTAAAAGTGAATTAGTTACCTTGGCAATGACGAATGGAACAACAAATCGATATTTTTGGCTTCGCGTCGTGTACTTTATGAAACAACCAAAACAGAAATTCCTCAAAATCCGGGTTAGGAATTTTATTGAACACACTATTTTTTAAAAATAATTTTTGAAACTGCAGTTTTCATTCCCAAAAGAAATTATTAAATCTTTGTAATTTTATTTAGGTACGAATACAACAGATCTACTTCCAGTTTTGTTCTGGATCCACGGAGGAGGCTTCCAGTATTTCTCTGGAAATCTAGAACCTCATATAGGCGATAGATTTATAGATCAAAACCTTGTAGTGGTTTCCGTGAACTACCGTATGAGCGCATTCGGTTTCCTCAGCACCATGGACCCCGCATGCCCCGGAAACTGGGGCCTGAAGGACCAAGTATTGGCCCTGAAATGGGTCCAAATAAACATCGCGTATTTTGGGGGGGATCCCAACAGGGTGACCATTTTTGGCGAAAGCGCTGGGGCTGCTTCTGTGCATTATCTACGAGAATCTGAGAAAGCTAGGTATCTCTTCCAACAATGTATTGCTGACAGTGGTAATACATTGAACCCGTGGTCTATATCGAGACATGCACGAGATATAGCTTTCCAAATAGGGTTTCAAAATGGTATTATAACTATTAATTCCAAAACTTTGGTTGAGAGGTTAAGATTGGTTGACGCGTATCAACTGCAAAGATCTTCAGATCTACCTACTTCATTAGGATTTTTTGATGTTATAAATGGTTTGCCTTTTGCGCCAACTTTGGAAGATCAATCACCTGAGGCAGTGTACACAAGATTTAGCTATGTATCCCAAGAAAGTGGAAACTTCAATCGTGGACCTCTTCTACATGGATTTAATTCCAAAGAAGTATCCAATTTAGATGCATGTATGTACCAAGATGCTCAAAACTAAAATATTTATAGGAATAATAGAATCTTTAGTTAATGTTCTGTATTTTTATTGTAAAGTGTGAGCTCCGCTGCTACAAGCGTCTAAGTATATGACTCAATCGCGCTAGCAGCCGGGCTACGTAAACAAACAAGCCGCGACGTGTTTAATTACTTCCGGTCGCCTGGTTATGGTTATGGTTATGGTTAAACAATTATTAAAAACTAATTAACACTAAAACTATAATTAACTAGATAACACTAACACTATTTACTTATTTATTTAACCAATTAACACTACTATTTATTTCCACGACATTACTGATTATTTATTTCACTACGCGTTCCAATCTTAGACTGCCGGTCTGTTGTAGACTGTTTACGCGATATTTATATCACTATATTTAAGTCACTATATAATTATATCACATTCAACTGTTCGCCTACCGACCTCCACAGCGTCTATATCTTCAACTGACTCAACAGCGCCTGTATATTGTACTGCTCGGACAGAAGTCACACCTTTCACCTCACTGTCTGTCTATTTGTGTAACTAACTTTCTCCCTTCCACAGCCTCAGTATCACCAACTAGCTGTATGCCAAAATTCTTCAACACCAATGCCGAGTATTGTAACACGAGGGAGGGTCTCTGATGCTGATTGCAAATGATGATACTAAGGATGATGATTCCCAACGATGATACACTTACTGACTGGTGGACGCTTTGATGGCTGGCGTCCACGGCTTGTGAGAAGGACTTCTTGAGAAGGACGCACAGACACTTCACTTTTTACACTTTAACTTTACACTGATGAACACTACGGACATGAACACAACTTGTTGTTTAATAACTAATACTTTATTTACATGATTATTAATTAATACTAAGCCTAACATACACAACTAACAAGTGTTACATTCCGTAACCCAGCGGACGATTGTCGCCCCAAAACTAAAGGACACTACATGTCCAAACCAAAACACACCTTTCCGACGCCACGTACTAATTTCGACTCTCCCATGTTTATCCCATGGCTAACTAATACCGACCGACTTAAAACAAAAACGCTATCTCCAGGATAGGATTATCTTAGGGGTATGGGGTGCATAGGCGAGATCATTCTAAAGTCACGCTCGTATATATAATAATTTCCAGACTTAAGATCAACAAATAAATGTCGTGACTATCATAATATGATAAGAATTTCTAAACTGAATTTTGACTTAAATAGATAAACAGAGTTAAAATATGAATATTGAAACTATAATTTAGAAGAGTTTATAAAAAAGTTATTTATCTGTCATTGTGCTTACCCTCGCCTTGTCACAGTATCCACTCCAACTCGCTGTTACTATCCTTGTATACCTAGCTTCGCAATACTCGTCAACACTACCGAGAATTCACTTCCACAGCTATCCCAATATACCAGTAACTTCCATATTCGCCGTTACTGTCCTCGTACACTATAGCTTCCCAATACTCGTCAACACTACCGAGTAGTCAGATCCACAGCTATCCCAGTATACCAGTAACTTTCAGAGTACCTACACCACTCGACACTTTACTGCATACGCTCAATACGATACTGCTATGCTTCTCAAACTCACTAACACTCTATGTGAACATCTCTATAGTCGCGTTCTTTTTATCACTTTTTACATGAGACCTTAGTTCATCTCGGCTCACATCAGTTGCCTCGCTAATTTTGACCGCTCTTTTTTTCCTAACGGAGATGAGATAAAGTGAGACCGAAGTGAGAAGAGCTCCACCCCCCTTCCCGATTCTTAGTCACCTCTGGAGGTTGTGCTTGTTGAGTTTTTAATCTTAGATGAATGGTGGGGATAAATGTTTTGCTGTCACGGGCTGTCACATACAATTAGTTTAGTTATTATGATTATTTGTTTATTCCTTTAATAAATATTATTATTATTTGAAGAATAAATGAATATGCAGACAATTCCATGGAAAATAATATAGTAAAGAGACGTAAACTTCATAGAATTGAAAATCATGCGGAAGTTATAGTACTGTATAATTGAAACATTTTAGAATGTGCCGCACTATATGTTATTATGTAATCGACAGAATAATAGAAGCCTAAATAATGCCCACTCATAGTGGGCGATTCAAAATAATACCTGAAAATATCGTGGTTGACCGTTGAAAAGTATCAAAGACATCCAGCGGACATCAGTCGTTCAAGTTACCTACAAAATTTGTTATTTGTCGTTCTTTTTACTTCATAAAAATCTCACTTGATCTCAGCTCAGTTCATGTCAAATTCATCTCATTTTGAGATGAGATGAGGCAAATGATAAAAAGAACGCAACTTATGTCTCTGAATGTAACTAACTAACTTCCGAGCTTAGCTGCGTCCCTTTTATACAGCTGTATTACCTTCTAGAAAAGCTCCAGAATGTTCGACCGCATAAAAACAATGAACACAAAGGGTTCAGGAGACCGGAATTAATTAAACATGTCGTAATTTGTTATCTTGGTTACTTGTTACTACTGTTTTGTTATTATTTATTTATCTACTCATATTTTCCTGGAAGAAGACAGCAGTGTATACTACCGAAACGTCGGGTAATAAAAATATAGAACATTAACTAAAAGGTTGTATTATTCTTGTTGTATTAACAATTCTGAAAGATTTTTCATAATTTAAAATATCTGTTTTATAATATGATTAATTTACAGTGCCCTTGCTAGTAAATATATCGTTCGTACAATACGATCTATTTCCAAGTCGGTTGTGTCCTGATGATATGAATGCAAGTCCCATAGGTCGAAATATCGTAGGACGGAACATAAAGTCTTTCTACTTTCAAAATCAGCCTTTTTTAACTCAACCAGGAATGTCAAATGTGAGTATACATATAACGGGCGTAACACGAAAACTGTAGCGGCACGATAATTTCGCGTTCATTGCGGCAACAAAATTCGCTTGTGTATTCAGATTCACGCCAAAGCATCAATTTTGTGGTAGCATTTGCGACAATGTACTTCACATCAAACGATAAAGAGGCATTTTTATTGATTGCTTTGGACTTTAGATGATGAACATATTACCAAGTTTCTATTTATAGGTATACCATAAGGGTATCATATTCCTATTAATTAATTAATCATGAAAAAGTAAATAAAATAAATTCATTTATAAAATCAAAGCATAAGGTTTACGAATATTTTCATAATATTTATATTACAAAAATGGACACAAATTGAGTATTTTATTACCTTCCGTCACCTTTAGGTAAGGAAGGTATTATCATTGATCAAAAAATTCGGTGGTCAGTTTTTAATGAATAAGCACGTTTTAAGGTCCCTAGAATACGATGTGTGCGTGTGTGTGTGTGTGTGTGTGTGTGTGTGTGTGTGTGTGTGCGCGTGCGTGCGTCGTGCGTGCGTGCGTGCGTTCGTGTGTGCGTGCGTCGTGCGTGCGTGCGTGCGAGAGTGCGTGTGTGTGCGTGTGTGTGTGTGTGTGTGTGTGTGTGTGTGTGTGTTTATTAGCTGATTAGATTTAATTGGTCAATCAGAAGTACCCTCATTTGAAGATTTTAACAGTTTTTCTTGAAAAAACGATGTTAAATATCATTTTTTCACATTTCATGTTATTATAAATTTTACAGAACATTGTGTTCTCTATACGATTGTCTGCATTTTATACTTCATATTAAATGGATATAGAGCTATAAAATTATAAAGAAATTAAATTTCATAAATTAACTAGCTATGCTAGAAACAGCTACTATATTAAGAAAATTCTGATTGAAAGATGTCAGTGTCAATGGACATATTCGTAGTATATTTGTGTTATAATTTTACTCGAAATATAGGATATTTTTGCTCGAAACGTTCTGTATGGAATTTGTATAAAATACATACAACTGTCAAAAGGTAATGTACATACAAGAAATTTAGAATCTTTTGCAAGGAACTTTCGGTATGGATTTTATAGAAAAAACATAGGCATTTACGAAAATTCTACCGGTAGATACCGCATCTACTGACTATGTTCGAAAACACGAGTGGTAAAAAGTAACCGTGTTCGAAAATTGTACAGTATCTACCAGATCCATCTACTGGATTCATGCAAAACGAAACGCGCGCGTTAAAAGTTTGTTAACTATATCAAATTTCTAACCTGTTCCAAATTTTAATTTTTTTTTATAGGTTATGGATCTACCTTTTTCATTACTTGCGTTCTTAAAATATCGATTCCGGTAGCTTTAACCTGATAAGCAGCTGTTTACCGGTAACAGTTCACCGGTAGAATTTTCGAAAATGCCTCATATAACTGACGGAGGGTAATGTGCTGGCTACATCAGATTTTTACTATTTCCATTTATTTTTCTATAAATTATGAAATTACTAGCGAATAACCATCGACGGCGACAAAAACCATGCATGCAGCGAAAGTAAATATATCGCTGCAATTTCGCAGACGATTGCGCGATAACTTCGCGCCAGTATGAAAACTTTCACTTGCTGCTGCCGCTGTTGACTTTCAGTCGACGACAATTTGGAAAAGCGAAAGTTTCGCTATCGCTGCGAATATTTCGCCTTAACACGGAAAAATAGAAAATTGCGAAATATCCCAAATATCTTATATCTTTTTCAGTACTTCAGCGATCATCTGTTCGTCCGCGGTATAATCAAAACCGCCGTTTTAGAAGCCCCTTACTCTCCGATCTACCTTTACCGATTTTCCTTTGATGGCTACGAAGGAGCACCCTCAGTTGGTGTAGGTCATGCCCAAGAATTACCATTTTTGTTCAACCTTCCATTCAATACGTCATCAGCTGCCGTTCGTCTCACCATTGATCGAATGGTACAGATGTGGAGCAATTTCGTAAAAACTGGTAATCCCACTTCTGAGGTTACTCCGGAGGTGAATGTAACATGGCCGATAGCTAATGCTACAGGCGGAAGCACATTGCATTATTTGGATATAGGGTATCAACTGGTGCCATCTATTAATCCACAAGAAAACGAGACGAAATTTTGGGAGCAGCAGTATGGAACATATGGATACTGGCCTTACAATACATGGTAATTTTTTAAGAAATATTCCTGTATAGTTATATTAGAAAAATATAGTATTATATTATCGATTTAATGTTTTATTTACCCATATTTCCAAATATATCATCAGCTCTACCACTAATGTCAAACCCCGATCCTGCCACAAGTTAAAGTGACAGTTACCAGAGGTAGGTGAAGTTGGCCCCCCCAAGTCGGAATTAATAATAACTAATTAATGTGACCAATTGCGCCTTTCATGCGCTTGTATGCACCACCTTTACTTTTTTATGCGCTCTTATAGTTTCTGTATTTCTTTATTTTTTTAATGGGGCGGCCAACTTAATGGGTAGCCCCCCCAAATTGATAAATATGTTTTTTATTGTTATGTATGGCTTGATAAACATATGCGCTACTATGCGCCAGTGCAAACTATTAATGCGCCAATCATGTTCAGGATACATATGTATTTGAATCTCGGGGGGGCTACATTAATGCTGATTTTTTTTTAATTTTTAAAAATTTGAAGGTAGCTACTGTATTTGAATACTTATGCGCTCTTATGCGCTACCACAAATTTTCATTGCGCTTTTTCCATTGAAGAAAGAGAATGATGGGTGATCAAGATAATGATATATTAAATATTGAAAATTATGAATTTTATTGTAAATATTACGCTTTATTATGCACCAATTAAATGTTTTTATATGCTGATTTAGTTTTCTATAAAATAACACTATAAATTGGGGGGGGGGAGGGGTGGCAAACTTAATACATTTTTATTTTATTTATTTTTTTATAATTGAATACAATAATAGTCATATATTTGTATGCGTTTTTATACACTATTACAAATTTCCTCTGCGCTCGTATAGTTCTGATAAACATAAGCAGACGTTAAAAGGACTAGTAGGAGTTTGTACCCGGGGTCTGTCTCCGACAAAAAATTATTTACTCACTGTGGAGTTGTCAGTCGCTTTCTCGCTGATGATTTAATATAGGCTGACAAAGGTTTTTTAATAGCCGAACTTTTGCCACCAGGTGTTAATTTAAATATACCACCATTTTTGACGACACTACAGTTTACAGTGGAACAAATTCAAAAACCAAAAATATTGCAAGAGCCTAGAATTCATGTAGAAAGGGCCATAGGAAGAATCAAAAATTTTCAAATATTAAATATAATTCCATCATTTTTAATGCCTTATGCAACAATAATATTTAAAGTTTGTGGGGCATTGACAAATTTTCAATATCCGTTAATAAGAGAAGAAGAAATATTCTACAACAATGTACAAATTGAAATTCAGTAACATTCTGTATATTGTTTATATTTTATATGACAAATATATTTTTATCTGATATATTACTTTTCAAATTTTTCATACTTACTCTTATATTTTCCTTCCATTCCTAATGCATTTTTAACTTTATCAATACATTACAATGTAAATCTTTATCATAGTGCTATAAAAATAGCTTTATACGTTAGTAAGAGTCCAATTTAATTATTTTTGATTATGTTGGTGAATTTTCTGATTCTGTATATTAAAATTTAACAAATTAAATTAATAAAGAAAATATTTGATCGTACATAAAACTATGTACTGTATGCCACGAGTGTAACATAGAGGTTATAGAAATATTATGTCTTGCTAATATAATAAAGTAATAGTATGTTTCAAATTTAGTATTAGATAATCATAAGAATAAGAATCACAAAAAAAGACCACAAACTAGAACTACAAATGAGCATGATATAATCATTAATTTTTAAAAACTTTGTATTACAACGCCACCTTTCGGTGTTACAATAAATTTAATCAAAGCTAGATTAATAATTATGATTCCGAAAGTGATGATGTCAAAATTGAGCGGGAATTACAAAACCTGAAAGTAGGCTTCCGGTTTCTCAAATACAGATTGTTATGAACGAATCGTAATGCCCCAAATTTAAAGAGCTGTCATCTGTCACGCATAAATACAAAACTTTGTTAAAATTAAAAATTCATTCGTATAAAGCTAATTTTATAAGAATATGATAATGTTTTATATTGTAATCTATTGATAAAATTAAAAATGCATTAGGAATGGAAAATAAAAGAGCAGGTATGAAAAAATTGAAAAGTAAAATATCACATAAAAATATATTTGTCATATAAAATATAAACAATATACATAATGTTACTGAATTACAATTTGTTGATTGTTGTAAAATATTTCTTCTCCTATTAACGGATGTTGAAAATTTGTCAATGCCCCACAAACTTTAAATATTATTGATGCATAAGGCATTAAAAAAAAATTGATTCTTCTTATGGCCCTTTCTACATGAATTCTAGGCTCTTGCAATATTTTTGGTTTTTGAATTTGTTCCACTGTAAACTGTAGTGTCGTCAAAAATGGTGGTATATTTAAATTAACACCTGGTGGCAAAAGTTCGGCTATTAAAAAACCTTTGTCAGCCTATATTAAATCATCAGCGAGAAAGCGACTGACAACTCCACAGTGAGTAAATAATTTTTTGTCGGAGACAGACCCCGGGTACAAACTCCTACTAGTCCTTTTAACGTCTGCTTATGTTTATCAGAACTATACGAGCGCAGAGGAAATTTGTAATAGTGTATAAAAACGCATACAAATATATGACTATTATTGTATTCAATTATAAAAAAATAAATAAAATAAAAATGTATTAAGTTTGCCACCCCTCCCCCCCCCCCCCCAATTTATAGTGTTATTTTATAGAAAACTAAATCAGCATATAAAAACATTTAATTGGTGCATAATAAAGCGTAATATTTACAATAAAATTCATAATTTTCAATATTTAATATATCATTATCTTGATCACCCATCATTCTCTTTCTTCAATGGAAAAAGCGCAATGAAAATTTGTGGTAGCGCATAAGAGCGCATAAGTATTCAAATACAGTAGCTACCTTCAAATTTTTAAAAATTAAAAAAAAATCAGCATTAATGTAGCCCCCCCGAGATTCAAATACATATGTATCCTGAACATGATTGGCGCATTAATAGTTTGCACTGGCGCATAGTAGCGCATATGTTTATCAAGCCATACATAACAATAAAAAACATATTTATCAATTTGGGGGGGCTACCCATTAAGTTGGCCGCCCCATTAAAAAAATAAAGAAATACAGAAACTATAAGAGCGCATAAAAAAGTAAAGGTGGTAAGAACAATTTTGCAACTTAACCACTGGTGGTCGGAGCAAATCAAATATGATAACGCAATAATAAATGCGTGGCCGTCCAGTGTGTAAGTGGATAGATGTGGTTGGTAGTGTTCTAAGGGAGAGAAGGTTTCCGATTGAAAAGATAAGGACAGTATGTATGAATGTGGCCAAGACGAAAGAATTGTGCTTGGATTCTTGGATAGTAACTATTATTATAACCCGGGTGCAGTATTTCGCTACCAAAAATCGGTTACTTTTATTTTTAATATGTAAGGAGAAAGTTTTAGGGTATAAAATTCTACATCTAAAACAATATACAGAATTACTTTTACATGCTTTATGGCGATATATGAAAATGTCGAAAACTACGTTAAAAATATCGACTGCCATGGAAATGAACAAAAAATTAATTAATGCTTGACGTTTTATCTGTCACAATGTAAGTTAACTTATTTGACGTTTCTGACAAATTGATTTGAACAAATATCGTTAATTATGGCAATAATAGAAATATAAAATTAATAAATAAAGTTAAGAAAATACAGTTTTGTTTAAATAATGTGAATATATCAAAAATTCAACATTGCGTAACAAAATTATGTTTAATGCTGTTATGTACTCTCAACTCATTTCCAATGCATCTACGAGTACCTTAGTACTACAGAAGGGGTCTACACTTATCATTCCTAATACTCTTTCTTAGAGTAACGCATGTTCTGCTCGTCCTATATTCTGATTACGTGGCTCACACGTATTTTTTGAAGACACATTAGCAGTTTTTTCAAATATTTCACGAATTTAGCTCTTCATTCGTATAATTGTTCATTTTTTAATCATTTAAGACAATAAAACTAGAGACAAAATTAAATTGTCAGAAACGTCAAATAAGTTAACTTATGCTGTGGCAGATAAAAGCATATATTTATTTTTTGTTCAATTCCATGGCTGTTGATATTTTCAACGTAATTTTCGATATTTTCATATTTAATTTCTGTCGTTACAATTCATGAAAAGGTAATTCTGTTTATTGATTTAGATGCAGAATTTTATGCTCTAAAACTTTTATTTGACGCATTTTTGCTTAAAATAATTAGGCGAGCAGAAAATTGCAAAAAACTGATTTCCTATGTTAATCTCCTATGTACACCTTTAAGACAGACACACGGTATGTATATCATGCATATCAAATACACAGTGTATAATAATCAATCAAACATCCTGGTAATCCACATACCTGAACAATATTTAGAATGACTGTTAACATTATACCACTCATTTATAATTATTTTTTATTTATTACATTATGGAAATAATTTATTATTTCAAACAATTTCCTATACTTTATTGTATTATACTATCAACAATATTTATGGTTGCTATTACAAATTTGTAACTCCCATGAAACTCAAATTCCCAAAACTAAAAAAAAATTATGTTATTTAAAAAAAATATTACTTTATGATAAATATGTAAAAATAAATTAATATGAATGTTGTTTCAAAATGTAAACAATTATAATTACATTGCTTATATTTAAATAAAGTTTTAAATATTTTTTTTATTTGTTTACTTTGTTACTTTTGTCAAATCCTCGTTGATATTCTAAAGTCCTACGTACGACGTTTGTAAAATTAAATTTTTAAACGAATTTATTTATAGGTAGATAAATTTATGATTAAGAATCTGTAAGATCTTATGATGCAGTTATAAGTGTGAATCGAAACTTCGGTTTTGTAAGAATAAATTCTGTATAGCTGAGATTTCGAGTGCACTAATTAATGTACTTTTGTTAACAATGTCAATTTTGTATAACACTTGTAATAATTCATAGCAGTAATTATCTATAACAAATGGCTGTTAGTGACAATTGTCACTGTACAACAAATAAATAAAGATAACAATTGTTTTTTCAATAAATAATATGCGACATTTCTATAAGGGAAAATAGGTATATATACTCTATGTAGGTGAGGTGCAAACTATTACATTCAAAATGTTTCCCTCACAATATTGTTTAGTATTTTTCCTGTTTTTTATATCAAGTTTGAAACAGGTAAGTACCTATGTCGCTCGAAAAGCGTTCATATCGCATAATCACACATATATACATCATTATATTATTTCTATAAATTATAGAATCCTATGCTAAAATCTATCCAAAATTATAGTGTTTACTACGTTCAATTTTAATTTTAACAATACCTACGCAATGTTGAGAAATTTCTACAATTTTTTTTCGACTAGTTTAAAATATAGATTTTTAACTTACAAAAAATCAATTTGTTATTCAAGTATTCCGCCATTTAATATTGGATTACATCGCATTTATTAGTAATGTCAGCTTTAATTCTATTAGGCATTGGATCCCTAAGTCCTGCACATTTTTCAGTGAGTATTGTTCCATAATGTCTTGCAATGTGGGTTTTACAGTACGCACTGGATTTCGATGAAGCTGGTTCTCATTGTGCCAAATTACAGGGACTCGGTAGAAGTCTGACCTAAGATTACCCTTAAAATACCGGTCGGCTATTATCATCAGTCATTCGGTCCATAGTTTCTTTTTAATTTCTATTAATTCAAATTAATGTCAATTTTATACAAGATAAAAGCTTGATCACCATAATTTATCCTTCAAGTAAAAGCCTTGTTCTAGAAATAATAGATCTGTCCCGAAATAATAATTACGTTTTTAGAATAGTAGATCTATTACCAAACAAAATATGAACAGACACTCCGTTACGTTTCTTGACAGTCGCTTCAATTTATGATTTATACTTTAGATTTAAAGACTTTGGCCGCATGTTATGTAATGACTCTATTCACACTTCAGAATTTGGTGTCTCTAAATCCAAATCATAAAGCTAAACATTGCAAGGTCCAAAATTTAGGTTTATGATTTAGTTTGACGTCACAAACTTCACCAATGAGAACGAGTCTGAAATGATATAGATATATACACCCATTTTTATTTAGTATTCACTTGGTGGATTCGGTTTTTTAAACAAATGCGAGAAGAATAAGGAGGCTGTCATAACTTAATTGCTGAAATATAACCAATATTGCAAAGCGAATGACAGTTTCACGGCGCACAGTTATCTTGTTAATATTGCTCTACCGATATTTTAACCTTGTTTTTGAAGCATTTGCACAGAAATCTGTACATATAAAACCTAATTTTCAGGTAATTTAAACTTATATTTATGAATGACTTACTTAAACCTAAACAAAAATCATAAACCTAAATTTCATTTGTGAATGCGCCTTCAGAGTTAGTGAGTGAATTTATTTTCACACCTTCACAGAACACAAGAGAATCAGCTGAAAAAAAAAGGGTCCAACAAAACAAATTTTGTCCAACATTAAATTCTAGGCCCTCCTTCATCCCAGTTAAAAACATGGTTAATGTAGTTCTTGCCGGTCCTGAACAGTTAGGGATGTTATATTAAGCATCGATGGGAGCCAACACGGAGCGAAACGGAGTGATTAGCTTCCGGCGGAACGCCAGTGTAGTGTTTTGTCAAATTATTTCCACAAAAACATCCAATTTGTGCCTATATTTATTTTCGGGTGACATATTTACCATTTTTAAATAATTGTTTTCAAATAATTTTGGCGATAGATCCATTATTTTGAGTAAAAACCATATAAATTATGAAATTCAACACCGATTTAATTATTGATAGCTAACATCATACCAATTTTAAAGTGCAATGTTTAAATAGGTTCAATTAATAACACTTTCGCTTCCCGCTGGACAAGTGGAAGGTATACAATCCCAAACTGAAAACAACAAAACCTACTTCGCGTTCTTAGGAATGCGGTACGCCCAACCACCAATAGGAAATTTAAGATTTCGGGCACCACTTCCAGTGCAGAATTGGACAGGTATTTATAATGCCACACATGAAGGCAATGTGTGTATACAGCCAGGTGACAACAACACCATCATTGGAAATGAAGATTGCCTTTTTATAAATGTGTATACGACTAGTCAACCAAGTAAGTAAAAAATAAAAGTTTTGTACCATTGATTTTTTTATATGTTGATGTAAATAAGACAATATTACGAGGGTTGCGCTGAAAATTGTTAGTTATTAAAAGACCGTTGCATTTTTAAACAAAAAATCTTTATTGTTTTTCAAAATATTCTCCGTTCAGACTAATACACTTGTGCATTTTTTGAAACCACTTTTTAAAACATTCGGAAAATTCATTTTCTGAAAGGTTCTCAAAAATTCTTTGAAATTGTGTAACTGCTGCATCTGCGATGGAAAATCTTTTACCTCGCATCATTCTTTAACAGTTGAACACAAAAAAAAATTGCACGGCGTCAGATCTGGGCTATACGGAAGATGAGTTATCAATTGAACTTCCGAATCTTTAAAAATCCAATGTTCTGGCAGCAGTGTGGGAGGATGCGTTGTCATGATGGACTAAGATGTTACGCAAACCGGTCCTTTGGCGATCTGTTTGTAATTTTGCAAACATCTGTGGTAAAGCCACTTCGCAGTACCATTCAGAATTAACAGTTCTACGATCTTCAAGTGGAATAACACCATCAGGACCACTTCGGCGGAAAAAACAACAATCATTTTCTTATTGACGCTTCCGCCACGAATTACTTTTGTGGGCAAGTCTTCATCTTCGAATACCCAAACACTAGACATTTGTTTAGTTTCAGGGTCGTAACTGTATACCCAAGATTCGTCACCTGTTACAATGTATGCCACTTGCTTGGAAGCTCCTCCGTCAAATTTTTGCAAAATAAATTTACACCAGTCTACTCGATCCTGTTTTTGACTTTCTGAGAGCAAATGCGGTATCCAACGGCTTGCTAGCTTTCTTACCCCAAGATGTTTTTGCAAAATGGTACTCACCGCCGAGGATCCAATCTTCACTTCCTCCTGAATCTCCCTATAAGTAATATTTCGATTGGACTGAATCAAGCTTTTTGTGGGCAAGTCTTCATCAACGAATACTCGAAACTAGACCGCTGTTTAGTTTCAGGGTCGTAACTGTATCCCCAAGATTCGTCACCTGTTACAATGTATGCCACTTGCTTGGAAGCTCCTCCGTCAAATTTTTGCAATATAAATTTACACCAGTCTACTCGATCCTTTTTTTGACTTTCTGAGAGCAAATGCGGTATCCAACGGCTTGCTAGCTTTCTTACCTTAAAATGTTTATTCAAAAGGGTATTCACCGGCGAGGATCCAATCTGCTTTCTCCTGAATCTCCCTATAAGTAATCAAGCTTGCCACACGATCAACAGTTCTAGTGGAATAACAGCATCAGGACCACTTCGGTGGAAAAAACAGAAATCATTTTCTTATTGACGCTTCTGCCACGAATTACTTTTGTAGGCTAGTTTTCGTCTTCGAATACCCAAACACTAGACTGCTGTTTACAAAATAGTTTCAGGGTCGTAACTATATACCCAAGATTCGTCACCTGTTACAATGTATACCACTTGCTTGGAAGCTCCTCCGTCAAATTTTTGCAACATAAATTTACACCAGTCTACTCGATCCTGTTTTTGACTTTCTGAGAGCAAATGTGGTATCCCACGGCTTGCTAGCTTTCTTACCTCAAGATGTTTATAAAATGGTATTCATCGCCGAGGATCCAATCTTCACTTCCTCCTGAATCTCCCTATAAGTAATATTTCGATTGGACTGAATCAAGCTTGCCACACGATCAACATTTTCTGAACAGGCAGCATCCGCAGGTCTTATAGGTCTTGCTTCGTCTTCTAGCAGCTCTCGCCCTCGTCGAAATTCGCGGAACCAATGACTAACAGCGGATAATGAAGGGCAGCATCGCCAAAAGCTGCTATCAAATGTTCATTGCTTTGCTGGTATTCTAACTGTCTTTTATAGTCATAGAAAATCATAACTCTATAAGCAGTTCGCGGAATGCTCATTTTAACTGAATTAAAAATGCAAAACTACTTAACTTACAAAATTAACTACGTTTCACAAGGAAATCGGAACGTTTGACAATTGTGGGTAGGTAATGAATGTCAACTAATGCGACATTAAATTTTTGCAATTGTTTCTAGCTAATTGAGCTTCCATGGCGTGCTACTAAATATTAACAGAGCATCCCTCGTATAACACTAATTTATTTTACATAAAAATTAATAGAATAGGAGAAAATTAATTCATCTATTTTTAATAGTGAAGTCTCTTTACTTGTCATTTTATTTAGGTACAAATGCAAATCACACACTCGTGCCCGTTTTGGTCTGGATCCATGGAGGAGGCTTCATATTCAACACTGGAAACCTGGAACCTCACCAAGCCGACAGATTTCTAGACCAGAACTTGGTGGTGGTTTCCATGAACTACCGTTTAGGCGTGTTTGGTTTTCTCACTACCGAGGACACTGTAGTCCCCGGAAACTACGGTCTGAAGGACCAAGTATTGGCCCTTGAATGGGTCCAAAAAAACATCGCATTGTTTGGGGGGGACCCCAAAAAGGTTACCATTTTTGGCCAAAGCGCCGGAGCTGCGTCAGTGCATTATATTCGCCAGGCCAAACGAGCAAGGAATCTCTTCCATCAATGTATCGCTAATAGTGGAAATACTTTGAATCCGTGGGCTATATCGAGAAATGCACGATCATTAGCTTTCCGTATAGGATTACTAAATAATATTTGGACTATTAGTTCAAAAACTTTGGTTGAAAGGTTAAGAACTGTTAATGCTTATCAATTGCAAAAATCTTCAACGTTGCCAGCTTTGTTAGATCTGTTTGATCCTCTTAATGGTTTGCCATTTTCACCACATTTAGAAGAACCTTCAGTAGAAGCTGTTTATACGAAATTCAGCTATGTAGCACAAGAAGGAGGATCCTTTAATCGTGTACCTCTTTTGCATGGATTTACCTCTAAGGAAGCAGCTAGTTTAGTAAATTGTATGCACAATAGAGCATGTACACGTTAAAAACATGCCAGCTGCGTCATCAATTCACAGGTGCGCGGTATATACCTGGTGTCTTAGGTCAACCGACACATGGGGGATTAACATGGAAAATCAGTTAATTGTGAATAGTATCTCCCCAGTACAAGATATTAAGTTGAAATTTTGTATGCTTATCTGGGGATACTAATTCTATGGATTATATTTTAAATCAGTTAATTTACATGTGTAATATTAAGGAAAATTGTCCTTCATATCCCGAAAACAATTGTTTCCAAGCAACGGTTCTGATAGTATGGTGGTAGCGAGTGCGCTTGGTAATAAACAAAATTCGGAGAGCCGACAGCAACACTTTTAAACTTTTACTTTTCAAATTAATTTTTATTATTAATATTTTTTTAATCTTTCATTAATATTTCATAAAATGGATACGTTATACGCAACACAACTTATTTATTTTATAAAATATAAATCGCACTAAATACAACAGCAAGAATTAAAAAAATACAACAAATATTCGAAATGACCGCCATTTTGTACTAAGCAAAATCCGAGACGATCATACGATCAACTGTCAATTTGAAATAAGGCTGCAATTATTTCTCATTGCCGCTTTAAGATCTTCTAAAGTGCTAAAGTGGTCAAATCATAATGGTCGTAAATTTTTGTTTTTAAACATAAGCGTAATTCGGGGGTGTCAAGGGGTAGCAGTTGCCACCCCAGAATTGTCGAGCCCAGTATTTTGCCACCTCAGAATTTTTAAGTAAAAGTTTCAATAATTTACGAATACTTAATTGAAAAATACAAGTCTACAACATGATAACATAAAAGTATTTTTTTTTGTATCATGTTTACTTGATTTTTTTTCTTATCATAAACAAATGGGCTGAGCATGCATAAATTAAAATTAGGCATACTTTTCAGTTGTGTATAGACGATAATTATTTTACATGTGTTTTAGTTAATAACTGAAGTCATTAAAAATTATTGTTTTAGGGTAAATTGTTTGCAATTAAATTGTTGTAAAAATAGTCTAAAAATGCTTCAGAAACTAACAACTTTAAAGCCAGTTTTTAATAATTTTCCGGGAGGGGGGGGGTATCCCCCAGACCCTCCGGTACGTCTTGCCACCCCAGTTAGAAAGCTGAAATGACACCCATGATTTTAAATGACTTCAAAGAAAAATCCCCGGATAAGCATACAAAATTTCAATTTAATATCTTGCACTGGGGAGATACTATTCACAATTAACTGATTTTCCATGTTATATATTGGTCGTAAATTTATAAATATTATTTAATAGATTCAGTGACAAATCCATATTTTAATTAAAAATAATGATTTGTATTAACAAGAAAATATTAATAGAGGAAAATGAAGACGCCGCTAAACATTTCCTTAGCGTAGTCATTTAAAGTGTTGACGTAGCCAGCTGGTTCTTAACGTGCATTCACTCTAAGAAGATGAAAACTAAATTATTTGTTTTTTAATATGTTATATTTATAGTGCCATGGTTTGCGAATTTATTGATAGAACAATATAATGTATTTCCCAGTCGATTAACCCCCCTCGATATGAACGCTAGTAATGATGGATCACAAATTGTAGGACAAAATATAAAGTCTTATTACTTTCATAATCAGTCCGTTACAACGCAACCAGGACTTGCAAATGTAAGTTTATTTTCCTGAAGCCGGAGCGAAAGTAGGTACTAATTTCGTGCCAAAAATCCGGCACAAAAGTTGCATTTCCCTGACTAGTCACGAAAACATTTAAACGTTTTATTTAAATTTTTATTGTGATTACTTATCGATCAATGACAACTAAATTAATGT
>OY720448.1:2763587-2828587 GCA_963082715.1 Harpalus rubripes
AAGAGAAAATTCATTGCCAACATAATCTAGTTGTAAATAAGTTGCGTTTAAAACGCGGTCTCTTCCAACATCAAAATTGTCGTTACATCTCATCATGTTAACAGACACTGTATTCTGGTTAAGGCGATAAAATTTAGCTGGTTCTGTATCTGTTTCCCTGAATGAAGCGTCTAACCATCTTCCTTTAAAATACAAAGCATTTACTAACAATAAAGCAGTGTCTATAGATATATCTCCATTTTTCAAAACATCGCCTAGCAGGCCGTTTGTACTTTTGTTAAACCAGTTGTTAACATCAACAACTGCCTCATCAGGATTTGGAAGTAAATGCTTTATAGACGCATTTATCTTCTCTGCGTCTGCTAGATAAAGTGGGTGAACTTTCACGTCACTTCTGGTAAAAATTGCACTAGCTAAATTAACGTCTACTTTGGATCCACTCAAAAGAGTCGATGGTATAGCATATAAATGCTGCATTAAATCTTCTCGATTCAATGGAAAGTTTAATGCATGTGCTAATTCTGCTGCTGTTATGTTATAAGCCCCAAGTTGTAACAACCCAAGAACTTGTTGAATGGATGATGGAGATACTAAGACGTCACCGCCTTCTTTGCTAACTTCCTAAAAAAAGATAATTTATGTGATTTACGTAAATCTGAGAAATGATGCAAAACGTTTATTATTGATTTAAAATCAGGAAATTCCGTATAAAAACAGTATGTTACGTACACATTATAAAGTAATGAATAGGTAACCGCAAAGATACGCATGAATTTTTTGTAGTAATCAATAATTGATCATGAACAAGAAGTTTGTTCAATATTGTAGGATATGAAATGAATGAATCGTTTAGTAAACCATTAAAGTATTATTTATAATTTATATATTTTTTTAAACTTCAGGCGTCCTGTTTACTTCCTTGTACAAAGTAAAGGAAGTATTGTATTCGCGAAAAATTTCGGTTTTCAGATTTCAACGGAAATATCCATTTTGACCATCCCTGAATCCATTCTGACTAATTTCGTCGTGACGTCTGTACGTACGTACGTACATATGTGAAATAAGTTTTCATTTATAATAATTTTGATTACAATAATGCTTAAGCTTTGGCGTTGCTAAGGATGTTGTTTAATTGTTTTGTTTACTATCAACATTTATTTATTTTTAAAACATCAACATTCTATATCGTTGGAGATGATGGAATGGGTGAATTGATGTTTCGGAAGATATTCGATCGAAACGGTGTAAAGAAATTATTTTGAATGCTTCTGCATACTTTGAGGAAGACAAACGCATAAATTTTCCTTAAATTATTCTATTTTCGTCTATAGAAGATGTAAGTATTATATTTTGAGGTTCGTTTTCACATGACAGATCTCAATTCTTATTACTTCCTTGTACAAAGTAAAGGAAGTATTCTATTCGCGAAAAATTTCGGTTTTCAGATTTCAACGGAAATATCCATTTTGACCATCCCTGAATCCATTCTGACTAATTTCGTCGTGACGTCTGTACGTATGTACGTACGTATCTCGCATAACTCAAAAACGGTAAGCCGTAGAAAGTGGAAATTTTGTATTTAGGACTTCTATAACATCTAGTTGTGCACCTCCCTTTTTGGTCATTACAAAATTTCCAGAAATGATACTTTATTTGAAGCCTATAATAGATTTTAATGAAAAACTATATTAAAATATAATCCAAAACTTTTCAAATTTAGTATATAAGACTTTTATATCAATTGGAATAACATAGCAGATTTTGGTTAAAACAGGCTAACCGGAAGTGATATATTACCTGAAGTTGTTAACAGTTTTACTTGAATAAAATGGTTTCATTTTGATTTTAGAAATAAATGCTTCAAATAAGAGTTTTAGAGAATTAAATTCTGCGTCTAGCACATCAAGTATTATTAAATTAGCCCTTTGTATAAGCGAGATATGTAAATTAAAACATATACTTTTTGATTTTTGCAATGAAGCTTACTATGGATTAGGAAAAAAAATAACAAAAAAATAAAAAATAGATGTTAAATACAGGCAATTTTATAATTGAGTCTATACTTCATATTAGTCTTCCGTACAAGGAAGTCGTGTGGTGTCCACATCAGATTTTTTACCTTTTGCTAAGGAAGGTATTGTCTTTGGTCACAAAATTCGATGATGAGTTTTTAATCAATAAGCACGTTTTAGGGACCCTAGCATACGATTTTACTATTTTTATGATGATGATGATACATACAACTGCCTTACGGTAATGTATAAGAAATAGAATCTTTTGCAAGGAACTTTCTGTATGACATTTATACAAAATACATAGAACTGACGGAAGGTAATGTGCAGGCCACATCAGATTTTTTACCTTCCGTCACCTTTAGGTAAGGAAGGTATTGTCTTTGGTCAAAAAATTCGGTGGTGAGTTTTTGATGAATAAGCACGTTTTAGGGTCCCTAGAATACGATTTTACTATTTTTACGATGATGTCTGTATGTGTGTGTGTGTGTATGTATGTATGTGTGTCCGTGTGTGTGTGTGTGTGTGTGTGTGTGTGTGTGTGTGTAACAAAATTTTCGTCTACGATAACTTCCATACTAAAATTCTAAAAATTATAATTCTTTCGTATTTCTCTTCGTTACATCCATGCGAAGAGCTGATTAGATTTTGGTTAGAATTGGACAACCGGAAGTACCCTCATTTGAAGATTTTAACAGTTTTTCTTGAAAAAATTATGTTAAATATAATTTTTTCACATTTAATGTTATTATAAATATTAAAGAATATTATATTTTCTATACGATTTGATTGAATTTTATACCTAATATTAAATAGATATAGAGTTAAAAAATTATAAAGAAATTAAATTTCATAAAGTAGCCATAGCTGTGGAAACAGCTACTATATTAAGAAAATTTTGATTAAAAGATGTCAGTGTCAAGTGAAATTGACATAGTGTTTTTGTCTTATAATTTTACTGGAAATAGGTATAGGATCTTTTGCTTTCTGTATGAAATTTGTATAAAATACATACAACTAATTCAAGGTAATGTACAAGAAATAATAATAATAATAAATCGTTTATTTCTGCAGATACATTACACTGTATATAGAAAACGTCACAAAATAATAATTTTCTGTATGAAATTTGCATAAAATACATACAACTGCCGGAAGGTAATGTATAAGAAATAGAATATTTAATTTAGCAAGGAACTTTCCGTATGAAATTTGTACAAAATACATAAGGCGATTTCGGGCGACAACCGTTCACTTGCGGTATGTTGCGTTCAGGTGCGTTCACACATTCGGGCGCTAGGAACAACATACCCGGTATGCTTGGATCAGTGCTCACAGCTGAACGGGTTTGCTAGTCGGGTCAGCTCTCTGTTCACTATTTCTATCTCTTTTTATTGTCTTTTTTGAAATGTTAAAAAGTCGTGGTCTTATATCAAACAGGGTGACATTATTTTCGTTGACTCTTTTTTTGGACAAATATGGAAAAACTATCTTTCTCCGTTAATGCATTTTAATTGTCAGACACTATTTCTGACAGTTTTAAATGTCGCAGAATATACATAACCTCCAAGCACGGTGTCAACAAGTGAACCATTGATTTTTGGCGCCACCACTGACCATAGCATACCGCAAGTGACCGTAACTGATCCTAAGAAGTGAACGGGTATGTCGCCCGAAATCGCCTATAGAACTGACGGAAGGTAATGTGCTGGCCACATCAGATTTTTTATATTTTAATTGCTTCAATAATTTTCTTACAAATTTAAATATTTTCTCTAACGGAAGAAAATGATTAAAATAATATATCGAGTGTTTTAAGCGGTTCTTGGCGTAATTTAACATGGGAAATTTGTTTCTTTTTCAAATATTATCTGTTCCATAGAATTTTATGGAGTATTTTATACAGGATGAACACGAGAATTCGTGATATAGGCATTTAACATAGAAAAACAGTTTTTTTTCAATTACTATATGCTCCGTAAAACTTTATACGTATATGTGCCTACACAAAGATTTGGAGAATAAAATTCTGTATTTTGGTGAGCCAAAATTATTAAATTTACGCTTTTGATGTTCGAATAAAATAAAGATGTGATAAAAATGATTTCGTATGCGATTATTTAAAAAAAATTAAAGTCAAGTATATTGTCATATCAATATATACCGGGTAGCGCTGGAAAATTGTTATAGGTATATATATATATATATATATATATATATATATATATATATATATATATATACAGGGTGTTAATTAAAAAGCGGGCCATAGGCGTTTAACACGGGAAATCAGTTTTTCCTTGCGCAAAACTTCCCATTTAATTTTAAACAAAAATGTTTCAAATAAATGTTGTAGAGAATTAAATTCTACACCAGCATCACTAAACAGATTTTATTTTGCATGTATAGTAACCTGTAAAATCCAATTTGAAATTTTATAAATATTACTCATTTGTAGTGATAGCCATGAAATTTAAACAAAATTACAAAGAAATGCATATCGTTTGTATTGTCAGAATTTCGATTTTGCAGTTTACAAAATAAAAATAAATAAAATATAAGCAATAATTTAGATGTAGATTATAAAAACAAAATAGTTTGAAGGACTAGAATATAATTATCAGTAATTTTTATTTGAAAATCGAATTTCTGACAGTTCAAATGATATGCATTTCTTTGTAATTTTGTTTAAATTCCATGGCTATCACTACAAATGAGCAATATTTATAGAATTTCAATTCGGATTTTGCAGATTACTAAACATGCAAAATTATATCTGTTTAGTGATGCAAGTGTATAATTTAATTATCTACAACTTTTATTCAAAACACTTTTGTCTAAAATTAATTGGGAACTTTTGCGCAAGGAAAAACTGATTTCCCATGTTAAACGCCTATGTATATATATATATATATATATATATATATATATATATATATATATATATATATATATATATATATATATATAAATGTCAGGTCGCGAATTTGGGGAACCTGGTTCGATCCCGACCGACGCCAAATATTTAGAATTTTAAATGGCACAAAATTGACCCCTGTGGTGCACTCTCCACGCCAGCAATAAGTGCCCGTGAGGTGACGCCTGGTAAGCGCCCGCACGGTGCAAATATTTCATTATTACCGATATCTGTGTACAAAGCAGATTGGTACACCCAGCAATGGGTAATATGCCGTGATGATATATTTATTTATTTATATAATTTTGAAAAATATGAACCCTTAGTTTTATTCTTCTGAGTTATTAGAAGTTAATTTAACAGTTTTGACAGTTTAAGTATCCCAAAAATTGAGACTGAGAGCTTTTAATGAGTGGAAGAAAAGAATGGCGCAGTATATTTTTTAAAACATAATAAAATTTTAAAAATATGAACCATGTGAGTTATTCACAAAAATTCATTTAAGTAATCAGAAATTATTTTAACAGTTTTTAAGTTCTGCAGAAATAATTTGAAACCATTTCAAAAAAATGTGAACCATCATGAGACTTGTTCACAATATTAGTTACTATAGCGTCATCCTCGTATATAAATACAAATGTAAACAGTCATTACAATGCAATTAACATAGATTTTATCACTATAATTGTAAAAATAAATGACATTTTTTATCAACATTAATTTAAATATTTGTAAGGTTATAAATATTTGTTCTAAAGTTTTTTAGATGTTGACTACAAAATCTTGTAAATATAAACAAAACAATTTTGAAATTCATACAAATTAGATCTTTTAAATGTTAAATGTTAAATGCTGCAGGTTTTTATTAGAAGGTCAATCATGTCTCACAGTAAAAGTAAAACCTACCTGATATAATTTCGCTGCGAATTTTCTACTGGATTCTCCTGCAAAGTTTTCATTCAGTCCACTGCAAACTGTTATGAATGTAACTATGATGGCTGTCGTAAACAAAACAGCCATTGTATCTCTACGAAAATCACAAAGCAACTAGCGCGTTGTAGTACTAGCAAACACTGTAATTGTCATCTTCTAAGAAGGGAATTCCGCTCCGAGTGGAATCAGTATGCGATAGCTGATGAAGTTGAACATGTTTTAAAACATAGGCGCGCGAGAGTTACCTTAGACATTTACTTGCTGTAAATGTGCTGTAAGTGCTAATGGTGGATTTATGCGCCGTCTATGGTTCGTAAGCCGCGGAAAACGAGTTTTAATCCTGGATTCTTTATAATTTATACATTATTAATAGTTGTACAGTCACTCAAAAATCTGTGACGGAGTTTTTGAGAATAGACAAAAAAGAAATGCGTTTAATTGTTTTACCTTTACCAGTGAATTACTAAATTCTTATTATTTGTTTGATTCAAAGCCGGATATATGACTTTTAATTCATACAAAAGCATTGGCGGATCCAGCGGGGGGCGATGGGGGCGATCACCCCCTCCTTGGTGGTTAGTAAATTTTAATAAAATAATAATTAAAAAAAATATATCTCGGAGCTCGTAAATATCGTCGTTTGGTTACTTGATATGAAATAATTCAGGGCAAGTTGACAACTACTATGCTGGGCACCCCGTATCGTGGAATAGACTCGCCAGTCGTCAGTACGTCGGTCGCAAGTTTTATTAATGCGTAATGTATTATTAGGTTTCATCGAGATAATTATTCATCGTGTAGTACAGAAGAATACTACAGAAAAAGTATTCTTATTCGTATGTTAGATTTTATAATAATCGATTTGAGGACTTGTTTTTCTAAAGATACTCTTAAAGCATTTCATTTAAGTGTTTTACTTCCCCATAATTTAACAACAATGAGTACAGAAAACTTGCAAACATCTACCAAAATATTGTGGCAAAAATACAAAATTATTTTATTAAATATACAAAACGTTAATTCACTGGAAATATTTGCTGCTGAATTAACTATGTGGCGCGCTAAATGTCTACGCTTAATTCAATCTTCTTTAAAAGAAATAAATTTAAAAAATGCTGTAGAAATATATTCCTCTATTGACTTTGATGTGTATCCAAATTGCCATACACTACTTGAAATATTATTAAGGTTGTCTATTAGCGTAGCCAGTGCAGAACGTAGCTTTTCCGCTCTTAGAAGGCTGAAGACATGGCTGCGAAATAGGATGACAGAAGACAGGTTATTAGGACTGGCACTTATGCATGTGCATCAAGACATAGTTATAAACATTGAAAATGTAATTAATCGTTTTGCTACTTCATAAAAGAAAAGAACTGATTTTATAATTTAATTGATTTGTATATGTATTAATTTATCTTTTGTTATGCAGTATATTTACATATTATTATATTTTTGTTGTCAACATATCATATTTCATTGCTGAAATAAACGAAAAATCGATTACTTAATTTTGTATTTCTGTACCTTCTTTTGAAAACTTATAAAGTCTTTATTCTGTGCTTTAAGCTTAAATTAATGAAATATTGCTTCTATTTTATAAAATTGTCACATTTTCATATTATGTCTTTTAATTCGAACGAAATTAAAGTTTCTTAATTCGCCCCCTCCTTGGACATTTCCAAGATCCGCCCATGTACAAAAGTAATTAAATGTCATGTTTTTATTTATTTGGGTGAAGTGTAAATATTAGCAATTATTATTAGTTAAAATAAGTGTTTATTAAACTATAATGAAAATGACTATTACTAATATTAAACTAAATTAAGACTAAAACTATAATTAACTAGATAACTTTAACACTATTTATTTATTTAACCACTTAACACTACTATTTATTTCCACGATATTACTAATTATTTATTTCGACTATTTAGGTCACTGTTTATTTATTTAAACAATTAACTGTCCGCCTACCGACCTCCACTCTATACTCAACTGACTCAACAGTGTTTATATATTCAACTGCTCGGACATAAGTCACACTTTTCACTTCACTATCCGTCTATTTCTGTAACTCTCTCTCTTCCACAGACTCAGTATCACCGACTGTCCGTATGCCACAATAGGGGATTCCACCATTTTTCTTTATAATTTCATCAGAAAGTATAAATAAAAAAAAGACTATGGGTGAAAATCCGATGAAAAAATTAATATCAATAAGCAAGTTATGGTCCCCCGAAGTTTGAAAATATAGATGTGACGTCACAAATATAAGTTTTTATATAAAACTGTTTTCTTCGTGGATCTAAAATGTTCTTGGGGGCTGTCCTTAAATTACGTAACGCAAAATTAGGAAATTTTTGATACCCCCTCCCCCCTTTGTAACGCACCCGTAACGCAAACATGAACCCCCCTTCATATATTACGTAACGCAATATTTGACCCCCCCCATTTTTCACTGGATATAAAAGTTGAAACAGAAACTATTTAAATTAATGTACATAAAGATGAAAAATAAAAGAACAGAACAGAAGCTATTTAAATTAATGTACACAAAGATAAAAAATAATGTACTAATCTTGCCCTACGCCTTGTCACCCCAATTTTTTTACTGTATATAAAAGTATATGGCCTCCTTAATATTCAGTTAAAATTTGAAACAGAAACTAATTAAATTAATGTACATAAAGATGAAAAAATAACAGCACAGAAATTAAAAGCATATGCATTTCCATATGCTTTTAACAAACTATTGAAAAGTTTTTCCTTATCAACACTACTTGAATTCATGTTTTAATATGAATTGCATTGCACGAATGAAAGACCACTGGCCCGAATTTGAACTGTGCCCGACATATTATGTTGACTGTTATTGAAAACAAACGACTGCCTGCATATACGAATTAGCACCGCAAAATTTGAATGTTTCAAAACTATTAAAGCAAGTTTAGCAATATTTTTTATAATTTATCGTTACGTAACGCACACATTAACCCTCCCCCACCCCCTCGTAACGCTGCGTAACGCTACTCTTGACCTCCCCCTCCTTGAAGCGTTACGTAATTTAAGGACAGCCCCCTGAAATGTATGCTATTTTTAATTTATATTTATAAAAAACGAATTAATATTGTAACACTGTACAAGTCTACATGCTTTATAATTGCAAGTGTATCAAAATTATTAAGTTTAATGCAAGAAATTTATATTCAAATAAAAACTGTTTGAGAATTGCAGTACTGGACTGGTAGCCATTGGTAGTAGACTCCACCCCCTATCTCGGCATTCGTTATATATTTATAGGTGGTCTTTGAGTCGCCAATCAAAATAATATGTATGGATATCATATGAGTGACGAGCTGCTAAAAGAAAAACACCCTCATTTCCGAAGTATTTCAATTATATCATTTTATTTCTTTATTAATATTCATTATTAAGCATCTACTTTCACTATTTTTTACTAATTTCTCTTAATTCGATTGAGCTGTAATCCCCTACTTCCACTTGCCGTTACTGTCCCCTTATACCTAGCTTCCCAATACTCTTCAACACCATAGAGTATTCACTTTCTCAGTTACCCCCGTATACCAGTTACTCCCCGACTCGCCGTTACTGTGTTTATACGCTATAGCTTCCCAGTACTCGTCAACACTACCAAGTATTCACATCTACAACTATCCCAGTTAACCTGTAACTTCCCGAGTCCTCCACTCGACACTATACTAAATACCCATATTTTTTTAATCGATTAATTATTCGTACTTTACGAGAAAATAATTATTAAAAATTTGGGGAAGTGATTTGTGACGGGAGCATGGTAGAAGTGTGGAAGAAGACAGATAGACTGGGAGGGAAAGAGATAGTTATAGCTAGCTGTGGTCATGCCACACCTTGCAGCACCTTCCACAACATAATGTCGACGTCAGTCGACTGATCTATAACTGCCTCTTTCCTTCCCGCAGTCTCTGCCTTCTTCCACGATTCTAACATGCATATATCCCTTTTCCAAAACATTAAATTGCTAATAATAATATTAATACAAATTAATGTTTAATTTTTATTATTATAATGTGAAGCTATAAGGATTAGTTTTTTTATATATTTTATGACATATGACATATTTGGATAGGTAGGTAGGTAGGTATAGTGGACAGTTTGGATACGTACAGTGCGCCGTTTGGGTCTGGGTGGGCAATTTAGGTAATCAGGTTGCGTAACAAGTGTTTACTAAAATAAGAAAAATGTGACCACAAATAATTATAACAGTTAGGGAAAACCAACGGTTTTTAAAAATATTTCATTTAGGTCAAAAACATTGATTTATTAATATGAAGTTCTTGACGTCTAAGTTTCTGGAAAAAAACTGTATTTTTTCTCAAATTATGAGGTATAAATTTTTTTACCTCCCGTTAGCCTTGGTAAGGTCCTTAGAATCAAATTTTCACTATGATGTCTGTGTGTATGTGTGTGTGGATCCTCCACTCTAACTTAAATACTATCATTCAGAAAATTTTGAAACCTTGTATTTCGAACTTTTTCAGTAATGGAAAGAGTTCATTAGATTTTGGTGAAAATCGAATAACCGGAAATGGCACTTTACTAGAAGCACAAAATAGTTTTTCTTCGAAAAATACCTTCAAATGTTATTATAAAAATTAAAGATTATTAAACTTTCTATAGATTTGCATTAATATTTTTTAAATATATTTTATGGATAAATATATAAAATTATCTATAATTTAAATCCCAAAGCCTAAACTTTAAACAAACAAAACGCAGTTATTCAAATGTATGTAACTGACAAATAAATGTCACTATCAAAGAACTAATTTCAAAATAATATTAGTAACGTTTTAAAAAGAAAAAAGTAAATAGAACAATAGAAAAGAAATTCAATACAGTTTCCAGCATAAGTAAATATGTAGGTATGTATTTAGATTAATAAAAATTAACGATTTACAAAAATGTTTAAGATAAACCTAATTTTTGGATTAGTGAATTCTATTCTATCCCAGTATTTAAAATTTAATCTTCATTTTATTATACATAGCTCCGGTGGCTTAATGGTTAGAGCAACGCCTCATGTCATGAGTGCCCTCGGGGCTCTGGGTTCGAATCCCACTAAGGCATGGATGTGTGTGAACGTGAACCCACTCTGTAATTGGGATTTAATCCTGTTGAGGGTTGAGGATTAGTGAATTCTTCTATCCCAGTATTTAAAATTAATGCTTATGTTAATTATTTAAAAGAAACTTGTAATTTATTGCACTTATTCATACGATGCACTTTAATATTGTACGCACTTTAATACTGTAGGGTAGGTCCTTGATTTCTTTAGTTAGGGAAGGTCAGGACTAGAAAATCAATATTGCAGGATAGCGCATGGACACACATATAGGTCAACTATTTAACACTTTTAAAACAACTGTCTGATTTTCTTACTATACTTTAATTTATTATGTAATTTTTATTATTTCAAATAAAATTGAAATTGTATGCCAATAAAAATTATATTTTTTTAATGTTAATATGCCGTGTTATATTTTGTTTTCATGTCTTTTCCCATTGTTAAAAAATACATATTTACTTCAAAGTTGAAATTATAAATCAATTTTAAAATATAGTATCAAATTCTGCGTATCTACAACTACAAATAAAATAAATAATAATATATTTCATTCGTGTACCTATGTACTTATATTCCTTACTATTGAAATTATTTCATAAAATATATTATTTTTTAATGTAAATATGTCGTGTTTCACTATACTTTTTGTTCTTTTGTGTTCTTAAAAATTGCATACTTTAAAAGTTCAAATTATAAATCAATTTCTAAATATAACAGCAAAATCTATATCAAAAGTTCAAGTACAATCGTTTGTAGTACAATAACTAAATAATATACATACATAGACAAAATCACACCGTGTTTTTCAAAATAAAAACAAAAATAAAAGTAAAAGAACATGCGCCTTACTCACCTGATTTGGCAACTTGTGACGGCTGTTTCGGGGTAGAAGGTTTTCGTCTGAAATTGATAATGATGCTGTTAGTTTTTGCTATATTTGAGCTTCTAAGTATCTCTACATCTACTTCACAACTATTGCTATCTTTCTTGCGCAGCCTACTATAGAAACTGGTGCGAGAAAGATAGCTATAAGTTTCGTTAAAAATCAAATGCATTTGAACTAAAACAATTATTACTTTTTACGGGTTTCAGGATATGAAACCCTTGTTTACATATACAAAAGTAGGCTGGTAACCAAGTAATAACTGTATCTGTATAGTAATATTATTACCATACTGACATGTCAACAAAAGTCTACAAAATAAAAATAAAATCAAATGAAATTATAATGCTCTTCATTAATACAAACACATAACGTTAGTGTATCGTTCTTAACACAGTTTAGTTTATTCTAAAATAATAAACACAAGGAATAAATCACATAATTTGAATATTTGTCATATTGACATAAATGTTAAAATAATTGTTCTGTTTATCAGAGAGAGAATTTAAAAAAATAATCTTCATTAAAAATGTCTTCATTTTCTGAAACCGATAAACTATTGAACAAATCACGGATGTTATGCATCATAATAAGCCTTAGATGTCTTAAAATCTTCGCTCTACGAGCTGGGATTTCATAACAATCCTAGGTATGTTGCTAGCTATTACTTCCCGCTACCCTTGGTAAGGGAGGTAAAGGGATCGTGCTAAAAATCGCATATGGAGATTTTGGTAAATGACCACGTTTTAAGGTCCCTACAATCTAATTTTAACATTTTCACGATGATGTCTGTGTGTATGTTTGTGTGTGTGGTTCCTGTTTACGTTCTAACTCAAATACTATCATACAAAAATTTTTGAAACCTTGTATTTATAACTTATTCTAATATGGAAAGAAGCCATTAGATTTTGGTGTAAATCAGATAACCGGAAACGGCACTTTACTTGAAGCTCAAAATAGTTTTTCCCCGAAAAATACCTTTAAAAGTTATTTTTTCGAAATTTATGTTATTATAAAAATTAAAGATTATTAAATTTTATATTGGTTTGCATTAATACTTTTTTATATATTTTATGGGTAAATTTATAAAATTATGTATAATTTAAATCACAGAGCCTGCGCTTTAAACAAACACAACTACTTGATTAGACAGTTCATATCTCAAATGTATGTAACGGACAGATAAATGTTACTGTCAAACAACTAATCATTTCAAATTAATAATAGGAATGTTTTAAAAAGAAAATAGTAAATGTAAATAGAACCATAGTTATATGCGATCTCGTGGCCGCGTGCCTGAGTGTCTGGTCGCGAATCTGGGAAACCGGGTTCGATCCGACCGACGCCAAATATTTTCGAATTTTAAATGGCACAAAATTGACCCCTATGGTGCACTCTCCACGCCAGCAATGTGTGTCCGTGTGGTGACGCCTGGTAGACGCCCGCACGGTGCAAATATGTCATCATCATTACCGATATCTGCGAACAAAGCAGATTGGCACACCCAGCAATGGGTAATATGCCGTGATGATATATTTATTTATTTATTTAATTGTTATATGGAATGGATTTTAATACAGTTTCTAGTATAACTAAATATGTAAGTATGTATATTTAAATTAATGAAAATTTTTAATACTACGAATTGTTTGAAAATTAAACGAACTTTCATTTAAAATAAAAAAATTAAAGTGGAGGACCCTATTGAATAGTAAATTTTACTTTTCAAATTTGAGTAAATATGTAAGGTGTTTCTCATCAATTCTATAGTGAATTTTTTTTTCTTTCAAATTTCTAGAAAGGTTACCGACCGTTCCAGACTAATCAATATTGCCGGTTATTTTCAAACTGCGTTCCAGAAATTCAAAGTGCGCTTGCGTCATTTCCAGAGCTTTATATATCCACTAGTTCGCAAATTCAAACCATTCTTATATAACAACCCCTACAAGCAACAAGTGACTAAAAAGTCAGTCAGTAAAAAGTTTTTAAAACAGTGAACAATAATGTCGATTTACTTATTCCGTGACTGGCAAAGAGACCTCGACAACACGATGAGACCATCTCAACTAATGGATCAACACTTCGGATTGAGTCTAACTCCTGAAGAACTACTTGCGCCCTTTACAATTCCACAACGAATGCAACTCAATTCGAATTATTACCGACCATGGAGAGCAACTCGGCAGAATAAAGACAGTGGGTCTGTTCTCAAATGCCACAAGGATCAATTCCAAGTAAATCTGGATGTTCAACAATTTACTCCTGAAGAAATTCAAGTTAAAGTCGTGGATAACTCCATTGTTGTCGAAGGGAAACACGAGGAAAAACAGGACGAACATGGAACGATTTCGAGGCATTTTATTCGTAAGTACCTGTTGCCTGAAGGGTACGATTTGCAGGCAGCTGCTTCATCTTTATCTTCTGATGGAATTTTGTCTATAATTGCTCCGAAAATTTCGGAGGAAGAAAATAAAGAAAGAGTTATTCCCATTACTCATACTGGTCCACACAAAAGTATTAAAGAATCTACTGAGAACAAGGAAAAATCTGAAGAGAAATAATTGTATAGTTAAAAAAGTGTGACTCATTTGAAAATATTTTATAATTATTGTAGATTTGGTTCTATATATAGAAATCATTGTCACGTAGATGTCTCTAATATACGTAGAAATAACACATAGATTAAAAATATACAATTTTTCGGGTATAATTTGAATATATAATCATGTAATTAATTTACTTTAAAGGAATAAAGTACTAAACAAAATGAATAAAAACTTAATCAACATGGTTCCGATCTTCAATAGTTTCTGAAATATAAGGCTTTGAGTATTGAAAATTGAGAGGTCATTTTAGATGTGCTTTTGTTTTTCAAATAAATAAAATGTTGTGGCGATCGTGACCAATGGAAATTTAAAAAATCTGGTGTGGTCAACACGATACCTCCCGCCATTTGTCGCCCGAGTTACAAAAAAGATTAAGCTAATACTTATTTTTGGATTAGCCTTTTTACCTTCCGTCACCTTTAGGTAAGGAAGGTAATGTCTTTGGTCAAAAAATTCGGTGATGAGTTTTTATTCAATAAGCACGTTTTAGGGTCCCTAGAATACGAATTTACTATTTTTACGATGATGTGTGCGTGTGTGTGTGTGTGTGTGTGTGTGTGTGTGTGCGTGTGCGTGTGTGTTTGTGTGCGTGAGTGTGTAACAAAATTTTCGTCTGCGATAACTCTAACACTACAGTTACAAAAATTATAATTTTTTCGTACACTCCTTCGTTACATCCAAATGAAGAGCTGATTAGATTTTGGTTACAATTGGTCAACCGTACCATCATTTGAAGATATTAACAGTTTTTCTTGAAAAAACTATGTTAAATATAATTTTTTCACGTTTGATGTTATTATAAATATTAAAGAATATTTTATTCTCTATACGATTTGACTGCATTTAATACTTAATATTAAATGGATATAGAGTCAAAAAATTATAAAGAAATTAAATTTCATAAAGTAGCCATAGCTATGGAAACAGCTACTATATGAAGAAAATTCTGTATGAAATTTGCATAAAATACATGCAACTGCCGGAAGGTAATGTACAAGAAATAGAATATTTAATTTAGCAAGGAACTTTCTGTATGAAATTTGTACAAAATACATACAACTGACGGAAGGTAATGTGCTGGTCACATCAGATTTTTTACTCTAATTTTAAAATATAGTCTAATCTAATTCAAGTAACTATCTTTTTTGATAATAAAATGAAGATTAAATTTTAAATACCGGGATAAAATGGAATTCACTAATCCAAAAATGAGAATTAGCTTAAACTTTGACAGTGACTGACGTTTATCTGTCAGTTACATACATTTGAATAACTGCGTAACCAAGAAGTTTTGTTTATCTAAAGCGTAGACTCCGGGATTTAAAGTATAGATAATTTTATATCTTTATCCATAATATATGTAGAAAAAGTATTAATGCAAATTTGTAGAAAATTTAATCATCTTTAATTTTTATAATAACATTAATCTCCAAAAATAACATTTAAAGGTATTTTTCGAAGAAAAACTATTTTGAGCTTCAAATAAAGTGCCATTTCCTGTTATTCGATTTACACCAAAATCTAATGGGCTCTTTCCATAATAGAGAAAATTCAAAAGGTTTCAAAATTTTCTGAATGATAGTATTTGAGTTAGAGTGGAGGATCCACACATACATACAACCACATACACACAAACGCACACAAGCACAGACATTATCGTGAAAATGTTAAAATTAGATTCAAGAGACCTTAAAACGTGCTCATTTACCAAAATCTCGATATGCGATTTTTAGCACGATCCCTATACCTCCCTTACCAAGGGTAGCGGGAGGTAAAAAATGTTTCATATAAAATTTAATTGTATTTTTAGTCTGTTTACTGGTATAGACAAAATTTTGTTTGATTATTGTTCGGCTATTTTTTTCGATTCTTAAACAAAATGGCCTCTTTCTTGGGAACAGTTAAAGATGGTTTGAGTATCAGATTTACGAATTAAGATATTTTGAAATTTCTTTTTAAAATTGTGACGTAATCATAAATATAAGAAAAAATGCAAAAACAATTAATTGTATGTAGTAACTTTTAATTCTGAACAACTTTACAGTTTTTACCGTAAAATGAACAGGAGAGCAGAAAATCCATGTTTAATCCCTGCTAACGCCACCACCCGGCATACATTAGTGTAATACGCAGTATATATAATCAAGGGTTAATGATATTTTATGATATATTTTATCCGTGATGGTTATATAGGTTAAATAACTGATGATACATGTATTTACTCGTATATAATTATAAAAAATGTGTAATAATTATTATTGTGTATATTAAAATAAATAAATAAATATAATAATAATGATAATTTTGTTAATGATTCCCGCCGTTTTATTTTCTGTTTACACGCGCTTGCGCATTCGACCATTCATCTTAACTTTCGACGTTATGATAGTGAGCTCTGCCTGTTCTCGTTCTCAAATCAGTTATTGTTTAAATACAACATAATAAAACGTTTCATTAAATGAATATACTATTATATATCCAGAAAACATCATTACTAATCAGACCAAAGTTTTAGATATCGTAATATACTTAATTAGTATTCTAACCTACAAATCAAAACAGTAATCATGGATCAGATGCTACCAAGTCCTGGTTTTAGTATTCCTAGTATAGGAACACCGTTGCATCAACCAGAAGAAGACCAACAAATTCTTCCAAATGCTTTGGAAAGACAGCAAGTGCAAGTGCCTCCGTTGGCCCCAATGGGAAGCGGGATGACACCCATGAGTAGCTCAATGGGCAATAACTTAAATATGGGTATGCCTGTTCTAGCGACTCCGCAGAAATCAATGCATACTTATGTGCCGGGGTTTGCAACTCCTCAAAGTATGATGCAACCGCAAACACCAGTATGATATTATATTTGTAAATGGGGATTGTATATAAATGATTTTTTTTCAGCAAAATATGATGTCTCCTATGGTGACAAGTGGGGGCCCTGCGAGTCAAGCCCCGCCACCTAGTATGGGGCCCGCGACTCCAGGACCTATGACGCCGATGACCCCACATTCTGCCGACCCGGGGATTGTACCACAATTACAGTAAATATAATTATTTTATTAGGTTGTACCTTCGGTGTTTATTACGACTTTTATTCATTGCTTGCTGTGGTAATTTATTTTTACCTCTTGCCAACCTATGTATATAGGTATGAGGTAATAATTTCATTGGATAAACAGGAATTAGGGTCCCCACATTACGTTTTTACTATTTTTACAATGATGTCTGTCTGTGTGTATGTGTCGAATTGTTTGACTGAGATTTCGAATAATAGACTACGTTTATCTCGATAATTCAAGCGGCTTCAAGTATATTATGACTGAAAAATCCTATTAGTTTATCTCAGCGGATTGAAAATAGGATTGAGTTATTTTCAATCTTTGAATTCGTTGTAACACGATGATACACTTTCACTTTGACTGACTGGTGATAAGGATTTCGTGGGGACTCATTTGATAAGGAAGAACACACATACATTTACACTTTCACTGATGAACACTACGGACATGGACATTAACTTGGGTTTTAATTACTAAAATATATTTACATTGTTATTATAACTTATTATTAACTATGGATTAAACTAAACATAACTAACACAACTAAGCAGATACTAAACTGTTACATTCCGTAACACAGCGGACGGGCGTCGCCCCAAAACTAAAAGACACTACATGTCACGTCAAAACAAAACACGTCTTCACGACTCGACGAATTAATCTCGACTATCTTAAAACAAAATGCTATCTTCAAGACAGGATTATTTTAGGGGTACGGGGTGCATAGGCTAGGGCATTCAAAGTCACGCACGTATACATAATAATTTCTAGACTAATGATAAACAAATAAATGTCGTGACTATCATAATACAATATGAATTTCTAAACTGAATTTTGACAAATAGATAAACAGAGTTAAAATATGAATATTGAAACTATAATTTAGAAAAATTTATAAAAGTTATTTATATATTATTGCTCTTACCCTCGCCTTGTCACATCGTATCGACTAAAAAAGTTAAATACTCGATTATGCTGACAGACAGGGAGAGGTATATGATCTAATTTCATCCTGGATATATAACCCCAAAATCTAAAAATTGTCATGTTATTTGTATTCTCCTTCAAAAACATTAAAAAAACATTTATTTCTTCATCGTTCCAAATATTTCGCTTTTCGACAATTTTACTAAGTTTTATGTCGCAGATTGGCACACCCAGCAATGGGTAATAAGCCGTGATGATATATTTATTTATTTATTTTATTTATTTCGCGACTTTTATAAAATGAGGTTAAATGTAAACAACCAACAAATGATATGAATTTAGTAACACTGCAACATATTGCAATGTGCGCATACGTAGTTACACTATTTGAAGCTTCACTGTTTATTTCGATACAAGTCAAGCCGCTTCGTAAGTCCAAGCGTTGTCCAAGCCTGTTATTTTAGAGGCTTGACATTTTCAAGCGGCTTCAAATATTAATCTCGATCGTTTATTTCGAAGATTGAAAAGGGATTTACTAAATTCAAGCGGCTTCAAACGTCGAGATAAACGTAGTCATAGACTACGTTTATCTCGACATTTGTAGCCGCTTGAATTTAGTAAATCCCTTTTCAATCTTCGAAATAAACGATCGAGATTAATATTTGAAGCCGCTTGAAAATGCCAAGTCAAGCCTATAAAATAACAGGATTGGACTTACGAAGCGGCTTGACTTCTGTCGAAATAAACAGTGAAGCTTCAAATAATGTATACTATTATTCACGAAAGATGACTATTCAAGGTCATTTATTCGAAGAAAGAATACACATCACTTTACAACAGTAGCTTAGCAACATTTTGTATTAGAAAGAGAAAGATTATTTGACCTACGTCTATTTAATTTATGTAGTGTGCCACATATACGTAAACAGTGGCATTACTTTCTAACACACTATAAATAATAATGACGTATGTCGTAGAATTACATATGCCTAATTATCTACTACACTGCCCTCTGTGCTAATATTTAACCAGTGGCGTTGACGCTTAAATCAAATTATTATTCTTTGGTTTATAAGTTAAGTCTATGTTTTGTATATTGCAAAAACATAAGTGCAGAACATAAATATTTCAGAAAGGCATTATTTAAAAAGAAACATAATTTTTAAATAAATTACTCTTATTTTTTCGGTTAAAATTTGTCCATAAATATTTCATGTTGCACGCCAATGCATACGAAATGCAATGAAGTTATCTGCAAGTAATATTATATCAGATGGCTAACAAATGACCTTGAATAGTCATCTTTCGTGAATAATAGTTTAACTACGTATGTGCACATCCGCAATATGTTGCAATGTTACTAAATTCATATCATTTGTTGGTTGTATGGTTGTTTGCATTTTACCTCATTTTAAAACTTAGTAAAATAGTCGAAAAGCAAAATATTTGGATCGATGAAGAAATAAATGTTTTTGAAAGAGAAGACATATAACAACATAACAATTTTTAGATTTTGGGGTTATATATCCAGGATGAAATTAGATCATATACGTCTCTCTGTCTGTCAGCATAATCGAGTATTTAACTATCATTTTTTAGTAGATACGAATTTAAGGAAGATTGAAAATAACTCAATCCTATTTTCAATCCGCTGAGATAAACTAATAGGATTTTTCAAGTCATAATATACTTGACGCCGCTTGAATTATCGAGATAAACGTAGTTATAGACCTTTTCAATTTAACGGCTATTTCTTTCTATCGCTGTAAATAGTAAGAAAATGGCGCGAACAACTGCCAGGTGGGCTGTCAAACGAAACGTCAAAAATATTGCAGTCATTAAAATACCTGTATTCTCGGTGAAAATTTGCATCGCTAGACATTTTAACTTCAATAAAAGCTTTTGTAACATATTTCGATAAGATTTTTTAAAGTTATCTGACATATTTCTCACATTTTACGTCTAAATTTTTAGAAACAAACGCCATAGATCTCAGTTGTTATTATGCGCAGATCCCCATTGCGCATATCTTCTATCTCTTTAAATTGAAAAGGTCTATTGTTGACACATTCGTTATTTATTTATTTAATATTAATATTCAAACTTTAAAAATTCACAGGAATATAGTTTCGACGGTAAACCTAAACTGCAAACTGGATTTGAAAAAAATCGCCCTGCATGCCCGAAACGCAGAATACAACCCTAAACGTTTCGCTGCTGTAATTATGCGAATTCGAGAACCCAGAACCACAGCTTTAATCTTCTCCTCTGGCAAAATGGTCTGCACTGGTGCAAAAAGCGAAGAAGACTCAAGACTCGCCGCTAGAAAATATGCGCGAATTATTCAAAAACTCGGATTTCCCGCGAAGTTTTTAGACTTTAAGATACAAAACATGGTCGGCAGTTGTGATGTGAAGTTTCCTATTAGATTAGAAGGTCTTGTTTTAACGCACGGTTCTTTCAGTTCGTATGAACCGGAATTGTTTCCGGGTTTAATTTATCGTATGGTTAAACCAAGAATTGTTTTGTTGATTTTTGTTTCTGGAAAGGTGGTACTAACTGGTGCAAAAGTGAGACAAGAAATTTATGAAGCGTTTGATAATATTTATCCTATTCTGAAGAGTTTCAAAAAACAATAATGTACTGTGATTTAATAGTATTTATCTGAGGAATCCACGTTTTATGTATTTATATATTTTTACTACAAAAATGTATAACGCTCGTTTTCATTGTAAATAGTATTCATTGTTATTATAATTCGTATTTCTTGTTGTATTGACATATTCTAAGCCGTTTTAGGTTTTTTATTAAACAGTAAATTTTAATAATAATGGAGTAAAAATTTGGGATGTACAACATGGGGACCGACACAGCCGAACTTTCGTAATTCCCTGATTCTTTAATTATTTTAGGTAAAAAAGCTTCAAATAAAATTTATAGAGCATTAAATTCTGTCTGAATCAAAAAACAAAATTAATTTTACAAGCTTTGTAACGACAGAAATCATGTACGAAAATTACGAGATTCACCCTAAAAATAGCGATAGCCATGGAATGTAACAAAAAAATAACAATTGCGTCACGATTTATCTGTCACGTTAGATTTTGTTTGTAATTTATTTTCAGTATAAGAATATAACAAAAGACTGAGAATAAATTAAAAAAATATTTTCTAATTAATCGAACTCTCGAATTTAATTAGATTATTTTTTGATCCACAAGTTTCAAACAACGGAATCAGGCTGTTATGCTATTGTAACGCCATCTATTGTTGTAATTAACTAGCTTCATTCATTTGCATGGCTCAGTTGGTAAGTTTGTTTTGACAACTAGAACACACTGACAATAATCAAAAGATATAATTATTAATTATGGTATTTGTAGAAGTGGTTTCTATAGTTTTTTGGTTTATTTCAGGATCAGAAATGCCACAAAATTGATCTTTTTCGCTCATTTTACTTTTGTATTCATTACTATCTGACATATGCCAACAAAAATAAAAGCTACAGAGATTGTACCCGGGAATAATCTCTATACTTTGTCCATTTAAGTCATTCAGTATTCGCAATCGTAATTAACGATAGAGGCGCTAATTTTCAAACAAGATGGCCACCATACAATGGGTTTGACATATGACAGTTCACATCGTTCAATGTATTTCGTTGACTGTACATATAAACCGAGTTTAAAAGTTATTTAGATGATGGCGATAAATTAAAATATTTAATTATTAATTACTACACTACGCACTCAGCGGTCACTTATTTACTATGGCGCTTTTCATAGTAATGATTTGCGCCACTAGAGGGAAAATTTTATCTACGATTACGAATGTACCCAATGTAATTTCAGCTATTTCAAATTTGCGCTCTTGCCAGTACTGAATGGCTAAATGGAACAGAGCAGAGCTTTATTCTCATTATAGTAAGGACAAGAATGGTTAAAACGCAGACACGTGACACAAAATGGAACATTTCATTGGGTGTAAAGGCCTGTGTACACGATCCTAGTAATCGATCCGAGTTCTCGGATATAGCTCGCAATTCGATATCTCGGATCGTGGACACTACCAACTCGGACGCAAAAATCGAATATAGAACTAGAGTGGAAAAATGCGTTCTGTCCTATTTTTTCATACAAGTTGCTAATTTCATTTAACTGTTGCTTGAAAATGATAAGGTTATTTTGATATTGATTATAAATAATTACTTATAAATAAATTAATATACAGAGTGTCCCATTTAAGGTACGAATGCATTGGGATCTCGAGAACCGTAAGAGCTACGAGGTTGGTTAAATTAGACAAAAGTTGCCCCATTAGGAGACCATTTTAATGGTATTTTGTTATTTGCGAAAAAATGCATAGGTTACTAGATATAGGCGAAAATGTAAATTTTGCAGTTTTTTATTTTTGCAAATAACTTCGAAGTGTGAAATCATACTGGATTTTGGTTTGCACATCTTTAGGGCACTTTTTTATGTTCTTTCGACTGGCGATGCTCAATTTTTTTTATCAATGTTGGTTTCCGAGAATTGATGTCAAAGTTTTAATTTTTATATGGACGCCATATTGGAATGTTACGCCATTGAAAAGAGAATTTTTTTAACTTTACAATGATATAAAATAGTAATAATTTATTTTTATAATTAACAGAGAAATTAACAAAAAATGTTATTAATACTAAAATCTAATTGAGAAAAGTAAATCGAAAGCTGCTATTTAAGAAAATAACTACTTAATAAACAAATAATGTTAAAAATACAAAAATAATTTCCAAAACTTCACAATAAATTTTCTATTAACCCGCCATTTCGTTCTACGCACTTCTGCGCCTTCGTTCTGTTCCTTTTATAACTTTTCTCAGAATTTGATTTAGGATTCTTACTGCGGCATTTCTTAAGTCATTTTCATGCTGATATTCCCGAATAAAAAGTTTATTTTTTAAGTATCCGTATTTAAGTAGCCTTCGATTTACTTTTTTCAATTAAATTTTAGTATTAATAACATTTTTTGTTAATTTCTCTGTTAATTATAAAAATAAATTATTACTATTTTATATCATTGTAAAGTTAAAAAAATTCTCTTTTCAATGGCGTAACTTTCCAATATGGCGTCCATATAAAAATTAAAACGTTGACATCAATCCTCGGAAACCAACATTGATAAAAAAAATTGAGCATCGCCAGTCGAAAGAACATAAAAAAGTGCCCTAAAGATGTGCAAACCAAAATCCAGTATGATTTCACACTTCGAAGTTATTTGCAAAAATAAAAAACTACAAAATTTACATTTTCGCCTATATCTAGTGACCTATACATTTTTTCGCAAATAACAAAATACCATTAAAATGGTCCCCTAATGGGGCAACTTTTGTCTAATTTAACCAACCACGTAGCTCTTACGGTTCTCGAGATCCCAATGCATTCGTACCTTAAATGGGACACTCTATTCGTTCAAAAAATTTAATTTACTTACTGCCGGGATAATTTTAATTCTTTATTTTTATTAGTTTTTAGTATTGGTAGAAATGGCTGAAACTAACTTCATCCGACCAACCTGACATCTGTAGTCATACAAGTTCAATGTTTATGATCAAAAAATGTGATCGAGAATTCGGAACGATTTCTAGCATCGTGGACACAGGCCTTAAGAAATGTCAGAAATAATCAAGTGGATAATTATGTATTTAAATTAATAGATTTACTTGAACAGAAATTATAAATAATTTGATATATGTATAAAACTTTAAAAACATGGCTATCACTATTTTTAAGAAGATTTTCAACATTTTCATAGCTAATTTCTGACGTTCGAAGCATTTTTTTCTTACCTAAAACAAATAGGGAAGCAGAAAATTACGACTGTCCTATGTTCGGCTGCGCCTGTCACCACTTTGTATAAATTGGAATGAAAAACCTAATTTTTTGTTCTTAAGGTTTATAGGGTCTCAAAAATGACACCCAATTTTTGATCCAATAGATCAAATTCCAAATACTACGGTGTCATTTTTGAGACAGCCCGTATTATGGCTGCTATTTATTGGGTCATTATTTTAAATAAATGGTCAGTGTTAATTGGTACATAATTTACAAATAACTAATTTAATCGCAAAATATTCATATTTACTGACCATTATTTAAAACAAAGTAACACTGACTTATCAACAACAAAAAAAATACTGACCAAATAAATAGAGGTATATTATTAACATAGGTAAATAATGATAAAACATAGTTAAATATTTTGGACGACATGGTACATGTATTTTTGTAAATAAAAATCGACTATTAAATCATATTGACTTTTATATACGTAGAAACATACATAATATAATATCACAAATATAATTCTAATCCTAATTTAAAATAAATACAAAGATATAGTTCATATAGGATCTCCAGTTCAAAATAGTTCGACCGGTTTACATTTTTAACAAATTATTAAACCTGCACAATTGGTGAAAAATTTCTACAAAATTCTTTCGCGGCTATTTTCGCTTCAATAGAGGGTTATGATTTTGACGTCACACTCAAGAAGGAATGCGACGATATAGAAGTTGAGATGGAAGATCGGATTACAAACAAACCACGCCATTTTTAAAGTTCTGTCTGCTGTCACTTGTGTTTTGACATTTGAGTTTTACATGTGATTCAATGTCTTCGGTCGGCTGTGGAAACTTACAGAATTTCACATTTGTCATGTATTCTTTATAATTATAGCGGGAATCACTGTTGCAAAAACCATACACTCGCTTGATACTTGGCACCATCTTGCAACTGTCACCATGACAGCGATTTGTTTGTAATCTAGCAACGGAGTGAAATGAGTCACAAGTGTAGTACAAGGAAAATACCAATAAATAGGTTTTGTAATTTGTAGAAAATATAAACCGGTCGAATTATTACGACCCGGAACTCTTTAAAATAATTAGCAAGTCGTTACAATAGATAGAGTTAAAAACACTGATTAATATGTATAATTTTAAATTCTACTTCGTTTTACTTTGTTGAATAATCAATTTATTCTTTTGGCGAGTAACTTTCGTCGCAGGAGAATCACTCGTCGATTGCAACTGCTTCAAATTTTGCTGCGGAATCGTCGTATTATGCAACCTTTTCTCCGAATGATATCCAGTAAGCTGTTGAAATTTAGCAATTAACTTATTCTTATCTCTGCTTTCCTCGGCATATTTAGTTACTACTCTCCCTTGTTTGCAAATAGCGTGCCGGCTAGTACCAGCCACTTGACAAAGTTGACTCCCTTCCAATATCTTCCCAATAACGGAGTCAACTTTGCAATCAGGATCAGAGCTTGCGCTGGTTTCGTCAGCAAAATGGCGCATCATTAAATTGAGCTTGTCTTCGTGTTGTTGTTGCAGTAAAACAACACGTCTTTCGCTTTCTAGTCGCACTTGTTGGAGAAGATGGCTTAATGTTTGTATTCTCCAAACACTTGCTTCACATTCTCGTTCAAGTTGGACGACTTGAAGTTCGAGTTTTTTGCTACTATCACGCAAATCAATTACTTTCTGGAAGTATTTGTAAAGTAAGGTTCGCATTTCGTTTTCGGATAATTTCATAAGGCATTGGATTAGCATTTCTTCGCCTTTTTCTCGCTCGATTCGAGTCTGGTCGAGTTGTTTTCTCCCGCAAATCAATTCATTTTTGTATTCGATGGCTGTGTCGATTGCTTCAATTGCTTCTTCGCATTCTAAGAGTTTTCGCTCTTCAGGGTCACTAAGCATTTTTTCTTTTTTTAGTTTTGAGTCTAAATAACATCTTTGATCCACTAGACAATCTCTGGTTTTGCGCAAATTTCTTATTTCGTGTCTTAAGGATTCCTTTTCGTCGTGTTCTTCCATTAAATCCAAAGATTTGTCTATGTTTGCAATTTTTAAAGAATCTGATTGGTCGTTTATACTTGCGATTATAGTAGCGGCTTTTATAGAAAATTGTTCTAAGTTTGTAATTTTTTGTTTGTCTTCTATAATTTCTTGTTCGAGATTTTGTTTTCTCTTTTCTTCTTTTCTCATGTATTTTTTTAATCGTTCTAATTGTTTACGCGATGTATGAAGACTGTTTTCTAATTCTAAAACTTTTCTTGCACTTTCTTCTGTTATTATTTTTATGCTTTCAATGTCTTTCAAACGTTTTTCGTAGTAAGCAGATACATTTTTATATTTATCGACTTCTTCTTTCCATTCAAACTTTCGGGACGTGTGACAGTGTAACAAATTTTTTTCTGCGTGCGATAGTTGTTGTCTTGCTTTATAATAATCTCCTTGAAGTTTGGCGCGCTTTTTTTGAAATTTTTCTTTTGCGCAAGTTCTGGTTTCACCATTTCTTATCATATTTTCTATAAGTTGTTCTTTTATTTGTATTGTATATTGCAATTCGTCAATTTGTTTTTGTGCGCCTTCCATATCCGCAATAACTTGCCGAATTCTTTTTTGTTTCGCTTCCATATTTATTGTCAAAGTTTTCAAATGTTTGCTGGGGTCCAAATCTTCGGTAAGTGTTAATGGTACAATTTCTCGACCAATATTTAAATTTTCAAGGTCAGCTGATATTAATTGAATTGCGCCATTTTCAGGGAACAGTGAATCTCCTGGATGAATACTCGCCCGTCTTCCTCTTGCGCCTTTTGTCTGTAATTCTTCACTTGGACTACCAGCTTTACTAATATCTGGTTTAATTTCACAAAAACCATTTACTAAAAGTTCTTCGTAAGTTTCTGAAACGATATGGTCCGTGTCTAATCGAAAAGTTTGCATACAAGAATCTAATTTGTCTAGAAAATCTGGTCGTTGAGGATCCATATCGCTTTCAGTTTCTGATTCGCTTAAATCATTCGGCGGGGAGGTTACATTCGTACTTGATTCGTTATCAACTTCAGTCTCTTCTTCAATTCGTCCCAGAGATCTTTGCGGTTCCATAACCTCAATACTAATAGTTTCTTCGCTGCTCAAACAATCTTCACATTCTTGTTTGAATAATAACCAATCAGATATTTGGTCAACTTCTTGCTCAGAAATTTCTTTTGTTGTTATAAGTTTGTTGAAAAGATTTTCCGCGTTTGAAACTAATTTCATCCATTGTGAAACAGCGAATTGAAGACCGAACGTGTCGCCGAAAGTGCTGCGTCCAACAGAACCTTGTTCGCTTCCCGTATTTTCTGTGTTGTCAACATAAGCGTTTGTGTATGAATTCATTGTAACAAAATTGCGAATACATTGAATTTTAACCCCTAATTGTAAAGTATATAAAGTTTCGGTGTAATCGCGCAATAACGACGAAATACAACATATTACTAAAGTTTTAGCGCGACCACCAAACGAATCTTTGAGTAATGTTGTTAATGTTGATTGATTGTACGGAACACATTGTTGATATGTATAAAATTCGGTTAAAGCTGTTATCACGTTATGCAGTGTGAGCAAACCGTTATCACTAGGAATTGTTTTAGCTTCACCCATATTATCCATTATTAATATTTTTTCACTGCTTGCTAAATCTGCAAAGCTTGCTGTTGAAATTCGATGCTCAACTATCGAATCAACAACCCACTGTTGTTCAATTGTCATTGTAAATAAAGTGTGCGCATGATTTGGCGCCATATTGCTCATACCTAATTGCAACCAGTGAAAAGCGTCGCTTACATTACAAACTTCGACACTTCCACTACCGAGTAAGTCTTGTATGTTGTCTCCGCATATTTGTGTCCATGCGATATTAATATTTACAATTTTTTCGTGTTGTTGTGAAAGACGCGTAAACACTTCGCGGATGAATCTAGGTATAATACCGTGTTCACTTTCGCTGTATGCGCAGTGTAAACCTGGACCTATTAATGTATGAGTTTTGCCTGAAAAATGTGCGCATTAATTTAATATTTATTGTAAAAATATAAATAAATACCAGATCCAGTTTGTCCAAGAGCAACAATCGAAACATCGCAACCCTCTAAGAAGCAGTTGATCAATGGCTGTACTGTTGTTAAAAATATGTAACTTTGGGTGCAATCTGTAGGTAAACAATAGTTTACCGGAAACGATTGATGATTGCCAATTTGTATCGTATTATTATATGGCACGGGATGAACACATATAACATCATTGAGATTTGTTGTTGGTTTTAATCTCACAGCGACTTGTACTGGTATTTCCATTATTGCGACTTATTTGTTTTTCAATAGTTTTCAATTTACATTTGTAAAAACATTGATAAGTTATTTACAAAAGACACTTTTAGAATATTGGAAAATATTACATGTTAATTATTCGGAGATATTGCCGTAAACGACAACAAAATAATGTTGATCTATTTCTGACAGACAACATAACCTAACATAAACTAAGAGCTAAGCTAACGTATTTAATAAACAGTGCCTCTAAACTGTTACATTAAACTAAAACATAAAAATCTTGTATCAACTCATATCTAATACAAATTATTCATTAACACATTACATTACAATTTTTTACGTTATTTATATAATAATTCAAATATATTTTATAATATAAAACATGTAAAAATGTTGCCCCACATATAAAAAGTTTTGTATACTCTGTAGTACTTGAAAATGGAAAATGGCAATCGCTGTAAGTTATCGAAGAGAAGTACATCAAAACAACTAAAAATCAAAAAGAAGAAAAACAAATCTAAAGCAAAACGTAAGAGAGATAAACATTTCAAACAAAAACGTTTCATCCATTCTTTATTTCCTACAAAAACTCGAAAAATGAACCTCAATCAACAACATGTTGAAGTTCCTCCATCGTCCGATAGATGTCCGCACAATGACGAAATCGACGCAGCCAGATATTGGAAAGCTCGGGCAATAAGTTTAGAATTCGAAAATAACATGTTGCATAGACATATAAAGCAAATGTATATCAGTATGACAAATCAAAATGAACAATTCGCTCAAGAAAATGAATATGATGATTATTCAACACAAGATATGGATACGGAAGATTCGGAGAATGAAACAGAAACTAAAAAAAATGAAGATAAAGTTGGTTTGGATGAATATTCTCTGCCTCCTGACGAATATAGTTCGAAGAAAAGTAAAGAAGAAGAAATGGAAGCGTTGTATGGTTCTTCTTGGCGTGTGGTTCGGGGGATGGAAACTGCGGTTCAATTAAATTTTGATATTACTGTTGGAAGGAAGAAATCCTCTTATTGGCCTGTGGTTCCCATTAAAATATAAACATTTTTCGATACTATTTTCTAATGTTTAGTTAGTACATAACTATTTTTGTTACTTAATTTCGTAAAAAGAATTAATGTTAAGTTAGAAAATATATTTTTTTTGTATGAATGTACAAAAATATTTTCATAATAAATAATATTCAAAGTACAATTTATTTTATTATTGTAATTTGTTGTAGTTACCCTGTCCCTATAACATTTGATTTAATATAGATAGGTATAGCGATAATCAAAAATGAGTAATAATTTTTCTTGATCATAATCGTTATTTTCAAAATTATTCAATATTATTTTTCAAAATTTGGCAGCTAGGGGTTTTCCGACATGCCCGTTTCAACTAAAATATTTTCAAAGCAATAGCATTTTCGATTCAGCCGGAAGTATACCCTAGCTTTCTTATTTTAAATGGAATGCTATATTTTTTATTTTACCATTGAATTCAGCAGAAAATTTTACATATGAAACAATAAAAACATTTTACTTTTGATCAACCACTTCTGGCGTAATTCAACTATTTTGAATTTTTCTCTAAAAACGGTCATTTTTAATCACTATATTTCGAGAATGGAATTGAATTTCTGTAATCTGTAAAAACAGATTTATAAAGAAAGCTTTTGTTTATACTAGTATAAATTATCAATCCACAATTTTTGAAAAATGTAATTTTTACGTCAACGTAAAGTTGAAGTTAAAAAAAACTTAAGTTTTTAAATGTATCAACTTTCAACATAGGACATGCTACACAAAATACCCCTATTTTATAACGAAGAATTCATTTGAATATTAAAAAATCTGATGTGGCCAACACCAAACCTCCCGCTATTTAATTTTTATTAATTTAAATATACATACTTACATATTTAGTTATTGCGGAAACTGTATTAAGATCCATTCCATATAACTAGGGTTCTTTTTACTATTTTCTTTTTAAAACGTTTTTGTTATTAATTTGAAATGATTAATTCTTTGACAGTGACATTTATCTGTCAGTTACATACATTTAAGATATGAACTGTGTAACCAAGGAGTTTTGCTTGTTTCAAGCGTAGGCTCCGGGATTAAATTTATAGATAATTTTATAAACTTATCCATAAAATATATAGAAAAAGTATTAATGCCAATCTGTAGAAAATTTAATAATCTTTAATTTTTATATCAACATTAATCTCGATAAATAACATTAAAAAATGTTTTTCAAAGAAAAACTATTTTGAGCTTCCAGTAAAGTGCCATTTCCGGTTATCCGATTCATACCAAAATCTAATGGGCTCTTTCCATTACAGAAAAAGTTCGAAATACAAGGTTTCAAAATTTTCTGCATGATAGTATTTGAGTTAGAGTAAAGGATCCACACACACATACATAGACATCATCGTGAAAATGTTAAAATTGGATTCTAGGGACATTAAAACGTGGCCATTTACCAAAATCTCGATATGCGATTTTTACCACGATCCCTATACCTTCCTTACCAAGGGTAGCGGGAGGTAAAAATCATAATAGTTTAATTACGCCGGAAGTGGTGTAAAATTTTCTGTTAAATTCAATGGTAAAATAAAAAATATAGCATTCCATCTAAAATAAGAAAGTTAGTGTCTACTTCCGGTTAAACCGGAAGTGTAACTGCTTTGAAAATATTTTAGTTGAAACAGGCATGTCGGAGAACCCCTAGATACCAAATTTCGAAAAATAATATTGAGTAGTTTTAAAATAACGATAGCGTAAGCTCGTGCTGCGACGTCATGGTTGTCATAGCGATATGATTGCTAAACACCCCTGATTAAGGTAAGTTAAAATTTACTTAAATTAAATTTTATTTTTATAAAAAATAGTTATATTTTATTATTATGTATAAGTAGGTACTTTTTATTATCTTTTTCATATAAATATCATTGGAATTGTACATTTTTTTCTCAAACAGTGGAATTTGCAAATAATTAGTTTTGCAAAAATATATACTTAACTATGTTTAAAATAACTTTCATGATTAATAATTGGAATAAAATAATTAATAAAAAACCATTTATATATCTAATTGTATTATAGCCGAAATTTTGATGGTCACTGGTAAGATGTGAGCTATGTCATTCACTATATTTTTCATTATCATCTGGCGTGGCATCATAAATTCAAACTATTATTCATTTATTTGTAATATCTATCATTTACAGTATACAGTACCTAACATATGCATGTAAAATAAATGAATGAATTTTCTTACCATCTGCGCCATTATACCAGCTAAGCAAATTTTCTTTTTCTTGAATGGTATGAAATTTTCCAGTAAACTTTAAGAACTATATACTCAACTAACCGTAAAAGAATACAGAATAGACTGATATATAATTCATTTTTAATATCAGTCATTTTATGACGACAAACTTTAAAATACTGCGATACGAGACGCGGGACGCGCGGCAATATACAATGACAGTTGCAACTCAGAAGCATAGGTAACTACGATCTGAATTTTGCGATTTATATTTTCTCAGGTATTTCTTTTCAGAAAAATAATCAAATAAATAATTTTCTACTACATTTTTATGTTTAGGAACATTATTTTGGTAATAATAATAAAAAAAAATTGATATAGTATTATTTGTAAGAAATTGCGTAAATTACAGTTTATAAATGGCCCAAGTATTATTTTTGTTGTATCGTTATTTTCTGTATTCATTTACTTGAAAATTTCGAATTTCAAAAAGGTTTCATTTATTTGAAATTGTATTCCGGATTACAAAAAGGCGATAACAAAAGTCTTGAAAGTAGTAAGAATTTGGAATTGAGTTAATGGCATTAAAAGTCAAATATTTTAAAAACTAATAACTTTTTTAAACTTTGTTAGTCTCCATCATACAGTTTTAAGGTTAAGTGGCAATGGGGTACTATTTAAATTTTTTAAAAATTCTAGCTTAAAATTTTACATAATAAGCGAAATATGAATTTTTAAAGATCAGAATTTGTTAAATGACGTAGCAAGTCCTGCCAGTGGTTGACAAACTGTTAGTGGGTACAAATTTTTCATGTTCGCATAGCTGAAATATACGTTATATTCATGAAGAAATTATTATTAAGCATAAATATCAAATAAAATTGCATTTTTTTACCTCCCGCTATCCTTGGTAAGGGAGGTATAGGGATCGTGCTAAAAATTGCATATCGAGATTTTGGTAAATGACCACGTTTTAAGGTCCCTAGAATCCAATTTTAACATTTCCACGATGATGTGTGTGTGTATGTGTGTGTGTGGATTCTCCACTCTAACTCAAATACTATCATTCAAAAAATTTTGAAACCTTGTATTTCGAACTTTTTCTGTAATGGAAAGAGCCCATTAGATTTTGGTGTAAATCGGATATCCGGAAATGGCACTTTACTGGAAGCTCAAAATAGTTTTTCTTTGAAAAATACCCTTAAATGTTATTTTTTCGAGATTAATGTTATTATAAAAATTAAAGATTATTAAATTTTCTACATATTTGCATTAATACTTTTTTTATATATTTTATGGATAAATTTATAAAATTATCTATAAATTTAATCCCGGAGCCTACGCTTGAAACAAGCAAAACTCCTTGGTTACACAGTTCATATCTTAAATATATGTATCTGACAGATAAATGTCACTGTCAAAGAATTAATCATTTCAAATTAATAACAATAACGTTTTAAAAATAAAATAGTAAAAAGAACCCTAGTTATATGGAATGGATCTTAATACAGTTTCCGCAATAACTAAATATGTAAGTATGTATATTTAAATTAATAAAAATTAAATAGCGGGAGGTTTGGTGTTGGCCACATCAGATTTTTAGAATAGTGAATTCTATTCTATACCGGTATTTAAAATTTAATCTTCATTTTATTATAGCTCCGGTGGCTCAATGTAGAATAACGCCTCATGTCATGAGTGCCCTCGGGGCCCTGGGTTCGAATCCCACTAAGGCATGGATGTGTGTGAATGTGAACCCACTCTGTAATTGGGAATTAATCCTGTTGAGGGGTATAAAAATATGTAGTTACTTGGATTAGATTAGACTATATTTTAGAAATAAACTCAAAATTAAAGTAAAATTCGCTGTAAATGGTGGGAGGTATTGTGTTGGCCACATCAGATTTTTACCACTCGCTAAGAGAGGTATTGAATTCATGCTAAAAATCGCATATCCAGATTTTAGTGAATAAGCACGTTTTAAGGTCTCTAGAATCCGATTATAACATTTTTACGATAATGTCCGTATATGTGTGTGGATATGTGTGTGTGTGTGTGTGGATGTGTGGATGTTGGATTCACAATTTCTCAAATACTATAAGACTTAAGACATTTTTAACTACGGACTCCTCAATCTAACAATAATGGGAAGAGTTGATTAAGTTTTGGTAACAATTGGACAACCGGAAGTAGTAGTTACAAGACAAAAAATCATATATTATTTATCGAAAATTTATGTAAATAATTATATTATTAAAGAACGTTAAATTCTTTATTCGATAAATATAAATTCATTATTATATCTTCTATAGATTTTAGAGATAAAGAAATGCATATATATATATATATATATATATATATATATATATATATATATATATATATATATATATATATATAATTATATATTTGATGTAAAAATTCTCAAAAATATTTTCGATTTATGCGTACAACCAGGTAAAATATCTGGCGAGAGGTTATGTGTTGGCCACATCAGATTTTTTCTAATAAATTATGGAACATGGAAACAATTTGACCATTGTTTGACAATATTATGACTCAAACTATAGCAGCAGGTGGCGCTTGTGTTTGTCCATTGATGGTTTCACGGTTGACGGGCATACAAGACGCATTTAAAATCAGGCAACCAATGAAATTGATAATAGATGATACGTTATCCTAATTAGTAATCGCTTGTAAAGTGGAGGGTGCAAAATAAAACATTAGGGAAGATATAATTTAAAAATACTTTCATGTATTAAAAAGTCAAAATAGGCGATAAATACCCCATCGACAGATATTGAAATATCAATTCATTTGTGTTGTTTTTAATGGCCACAAAAAATTGTGCATGTTCTCACAGTTTTATTTGAGTGCGCAACATATAATTTGGAATGAGACGATAGTGTGGAATAACTATAAAATGAAAATAAGTGCATAATTACCCTGCATGTTTATTTGTTTGAAACAAAGATATTTGTGGCCATAAAATAACGTCTTTGACATTTGTCTGGAGTTGAACGTTTGTGCTAAACCTGTCCTGTATTTTATGTCCATTTTGTGAGGCGTCGATGTGATACGACTGTTGTATGCAGATAAGATTCGCTCATATAAAATAGAAAGAATCGAACGCGAACGTGTTTTATGCACGGGAAACAAGTGCTATAATGATGTGTGCGTGTCAACGTCTCTTCAGATGAGACGGAGCTAGTGTTGATCAGTTGATCTTTTGATGGTATTGGTTTGTTGGCCCACGAACTTAGAGACAGAACCGCCTTCTCTAACGACACTCAAATCACACTTTTTTATTGACTACATTTCCACATCATAGACGGCGACGATATTTTTTCCATAGCTGAGAGTAAAAGACAATGAATGGTATAGTATGACTAGCGAATGAAAGTTGACGTTTAGATTATTTAATTTCTTTTGAAAACATTTCCCTATATTTGATTTGAAACTAACCCTTATGTATTCCGTCACAGAAAATTAGAATTGTAATCAATACCAGGAGGCATTTAAAATGACCTTAGCAACAGGATTCAGGGATGTATTTAAAAAATTTAATACCGCAAATTCTAGCTCGTTCGTCTCAGATGTAAGCAACCCTCGACTCGGAATTACTGTTAAAAGAAATTAACAATAATCCTATATCATAGAATTGCCAAACTAAATAGTTTAAAGATCAAAATATTTTGTTATACTCAACATAAACGAAAAATGTTTAAAATATTTTAAACACACCCCTGTTTTGATATTCAGTTACCCTAGTTGGCCATTTCTTTTCATCCAGACATAGTAATGTATTTCTGCGCTTTTCTAGTCCAGTATTTAAATGGGTTCATGCAAAATTTAATACCTGAATATTTCGTACAATAGGGCATGTGTGTGTGTGTGTGTGTGTGTGTGTGTGTGTGTGTGTGTGTGTGTGTGTGTGTGTGTGTGTGTGTGTGTGTGTGAGTGTGTGTGTGTGTGTGCGTGCGTGCGTGCGTGCGTGCGTGTGTGTTTGTGTGTGACAAAATTTTCTGATACGATATCTCTAATACTACAATTCCAAAAATTATAATTCTTTCGTATTCCTCTTCGTTATATCCATGTGAAGAGCTGATTAGATTTTGGTTATAATTGATTAACCGGAAGTACCCTCATTTGAAGATTTTAACAGTTTTTCTTGAAAAAACGATGTTAAATATCATTTTTTCACATTTAATGTTTTTATAAATATTAAAGAATATTTTGTTCTCTATACGATTTGAATGCATTTTATACTTCATATTAAATGGATATAGAGTTAAAAAATTATAAAGAAATTAAATATCATTTATTAGCCAGCTATGCAATAACTCTGGAAACAGCTGCTGTATTACGAAAATTCTGATTGAAAGGTGTCAATATGTTATTGTTATAATTTTACTGGAAATATATGATCTTTTGCTAGAAACTTTCTGTATGGAATTTGTATAAAATACATACAAGAAATAGTATCTTTTGCAAGGAATTTTCTGTATGACATTTATACAAAATACATTTTTTCACATTTAATGTTATTATAAATATTAAAGAATATTTTATTCTCTATACGATTAGACTGCATTCTATATTTAATATTAAATGGATATAGAGTTAAAAAATTATAAATAGACAGCTACTATATTAAAAAAATTCTGATTGAAAGATGTCAGTGTCCAGTGCAATTGACATAAGTGTGTTTGTCTTATAATTTTACTAGAAATATAAGATTTTTTATTACAAATTTTCTGTATGGAGTTTATATAAAATACGTACAACAGCCGGAAAGTAATGTACGAGAAATAGAATCTTTTGCAAGGAACTTTCTGTATGAAATTTGTACAAAATACATAGAACTGACGGAAGGTAATGTGCTGGCCACATCAGAGTTATTTAGAGTGGACCGTTTTTCAGTGGCACCTGTATAATAAATTGTTTTTCAATTGTTCCTGAAGAAGGTACCTATAAGTGTTTTAAAAATGAATTCTGTATGACGGAGATTTTGAGTATTTGTTACCACCTAATTTTCCATTTTATGTTATGTGTAATTCATAATTTAATAGCGTTTATTTTTGAATAAATATCCCATGAACACCGAGTGTATTTTTCCTGGTACGCCACTGCATTATTCAGTGCCTGGTAAGTATCTCGCAGGAAATTTATGAAGTCGACTTAAAAATACGACCATTTAAATTGGAAAAGATGCGGTAAAATATTTGATAAGCTTTGATTTATTTGCTTAAATAGCCATAAATTAACATTTTTAGTTGATTTAACTTTTCTTATCGTATTTTGTGAAATTTTTATTTTGTCGGAGTGAGATTTAAAAATCTTCAAATGTCTATCAACAATTTACAAACTAGAGCTACAAGGCAAGATATGTTTACGTTTTGTTCGCAGATAAAACCGATTGAAAGTGATATAGACCTATTTAAATACATGATAATTAATTGAATTAATTAATTAGAATTATTACTAATGGTTACAAACAATTTTGTATTTGAATTGAAAAGAAATCAACCTTGCAATTTATTATAATTAATAATATAATATTTTATTGTCATAATAATACATAACAATTGTTTCAAACATTTATTGAATTTTAAATAATATAATTACTGAGTTTACATGCAGTTTTAAAACCGTTTTTAAAACATTTTTAGTATTGAAAACGCCATGTATACAGTATCAAAACGGTTTTGAATTATCTCAAACCAAAACTAAAATTCATGGGTTGGACTTGAAAACTAGTTTTAAAACTACTCATGTAAACACTTAAAATTCAGTCTCGATACTACGCATGCGTCCAGAGCATGACGTTTTTGTCGCTTTGTGTTAATAACCTTCAAATATACTGACAGTTGTGTAGTTTTAAAGCGTAGTGGTACGAAGTATAAAAATAATTGGAATAATAACAAAACGAAGTATTTGGACAGAAGAGGATCTGTCACTTACATCAGCTAAATGTTCATGCGCCGAAACTGATTTCAAATCAATTTTTTAACTTGTTTTGAAAACTGCATGTAAGCAGTTTAGCATAATTTTGACTGAAAACTGAAACCATTTTCAAAACTGCATGTAAACGTAGTAATTGTTGATTTAATGGGGACTTTGACGTCACCCGACCCGCGGCGGATCGGCGGCGGACCTCTCTCCGCACAATTTAGAAAAGGACAACAAATGTTTAGAAAGAGCGAGGTGATATACCATGGCCGAGTCGATCAACTGCTCTCCCCTCCAGCACTTCGCCTCGTTGGTCCTAAATTTGTTTGTTATTTAGTCAGCAAAGTTTGGTTATGCTATTTTGTGTAGTGCTTGTTTTTAATTGTCTTGATTTCTTATCGTGGCTTGATTTTCAAGACAAGAAAATAAAAATTTCTTGTCTTGCTCATTTCTTGGCGACGTAATTCTTGTCTTGTTTCAAGAATTCTTGATATTTCTTGTTTCTTGACATTTTAGAGGAAAACATGTCTTCCCGACGCCAGGAACTAATTTCGACTCTCCATGTTTATCCCATGGCTAACTAAAACCGACTCTTACATGTTAACTCCACGATTATCTAATGTCGACTGTCTTTAAAAACAAAACGCTATCTTCAGGACAGGATTATCTTAGGGGTACGGGGTGCATAGCCTAGGTCATCCAAAGTCACGCACGTATACATAATAATTTCTAGACTAATGATAAACAAATAAATGTCGTGACTATCATAATAAGATGAGAATTTCTAAACTGAACAGAGTTAAAATATGAATATTGAAACTATAATTTAGAAAAGTTTATAAAAAGTTACTTATCTATTACTGCTCTTACCCTCGCCTTGTCACAATGCACACGTCATCATTCGTATAAACGTGTGGTTCAAATTTTAAACCGACAGGGGAAGGGGATTGTTGATGAAATGCCAAAACTTCATTTTATTTACTTTTTTTGTTGGTTATTATGCTGAAATTTTAAAATAATTTCAATGAGATGCCATTTTGCATTCTCGGAATATTAAAATTTAGGTCTCAATTTGGAAGACCTGCTGGCAAGCAAAACTTTTTTAGAAGCGGAGAATTCCCAGTAATTAATGTTCGCAACGGTCTGATGTATGAGGTCCTATTTTTAAAATGAAATGCGTCATTTTGAACCAAGAAGATGTTGCGGTTGTTAACTAATAATTTAACATTAGAAACAACTTTATTTTGGGTTCGAATCGAATGTGCAAAGAAAATGTTAACCGTGGTTCCAACTGGGGTGAATTGCGAATTGGGGACTGAAATATTGGAGAAAATTAGTTTTATTGAATGCAAAACCGATTTTTGTCTTTATTTTGCATTTCCTCGCTCTGGGACCGATATCAATCGATTCTAGATAGACTCAATAATATAGTGAAATCATATAATTTTCATATTCACGTATTCTATATATATATATATATATATATATATATATATATATATATATATATATATATATATATATATATATATATATATATATATATTCGCTTCTCGCATTTGTTTTATCGATTTCGCCTCGAATCTGCAATCTCACTTTCGTTTTCGTCTCGCATAATGCAACGAGACGAGACGAGATGCGAGAGTACTTTCGCTTCGTCGTGCATCACTAAAAAATCTGGTGTGGCCAACACAATACCTCCAGCCATTTACAGCCCGAGTCACAAAAAAGATTAAGTTAAACCTTATTTTTGGATTAACGAATTTTACTTTATTACTTATTACTTATTATTTATTATTTTGACAGTTTATTTCTTAAAATATAGTCTAATCTAAGTAACTATCTTTTTTTAAACTCCTCAACAGGATTAAATCACAATTACAGAGTGGGTTCACATTCACACAGATCCTTAGTGGGATTCGAACCCAGAGCCCCGAGGGCACTTATGACATGAGGCGTTGCTCTAACCATTGAACCACCGGAGCTATAATAAAATGATGATTAAATTTTAAATACCGGGATAGAATAGAATTCACCCGTGGAATTCACTAATCCAAAAATTAGGATTACCTTAAACATTTTAATGAATAGTTCATTTTTATTAATCTAAATACATACCTACATATTTACTATTGCTGGAAACTGTATTGAATTTCTTTTCTATTGTTCTATTTACTTTTTTCTTTTTAACACGTTACTAATATTATTTTGAAATGATTAGTTCTTTGATAGTGACATTTACCTGTCAGTTACATACATTTGAATAACTGCGTCTTGTTTGTTTAAAGCGTAGGCTCTGGGATTTAAATTATAGATAATTTTGTAAATCTATCCATAAAATATATAGAAAAAGTATTAATGCAAATCTATAGAAAATTTAATTTTAATAATCTTTAATTTTTATAATAACATTAATCTCGAAACAATAACATTTAAGGGTATTTTTCGAAGAAAAACTATTTTGAGCTTCTAGTAAAGTGCCGGTTATCCGATTTTCACCAAAATCTAATGGGCTCTTTCCATTACAGAAAAAGTTCGAAATACAAGGTTTCAAAGTTTTCTGATAGTATTTGAGTTAGAGTGGAGGATCCACACATACATACACACACACACTCACACACACACACACACACACACACACACACACACACACACACATACACATACACATACACACACATACATCATCGTGAAAATATTAAAATTGGATTCTAGGGACCTTAAAACGTGGTCATTTACCAAAATCTCGATATGCGATGTTTAGCACGATCCCTATACCTCCCTTACCAAGTGTAGCGGGAGGTAAAAATTCCACAGTTTATAGCAGCTGGTGGTGCCTTAGCCAGATCTTCTCCCGTGCATTCCCCTTCTAAATTGGTGCACGTGAGCAGGTGGGATACCACATAATTTTCTTTCGTGGCTAGGAAGATTATAAATTCGTGTTATAAAAATAAGACTGCGAATAGATTTGCAAGAATTTGAGTAGAAGAAACGAGGTATGCATAATTATATAAACCGTGAAACAAGCGTGACATCTCAATTCTAATTTATGAATTCAGCAGGTAAAATTCTCATGCGTTTCATTAAAATGTACAGTTTCTGGTGCCCTCATAAACAATATAAATACTTCAGAATGAAGTCCGCTACTGAGAGATTCAATAGGGAAATATTGAGTGAATATGTTGTATATTTAAACCGAACAAAGCCGTATTGTGTTGCGTCGATGACAGGCCCGTATCCCTAAATTTATTAATGCCAAATATGGCGGGCCAATCCGGTAACCGTTACGCTATTTGTCCCCGCGAGCAGAAGGAATGAATCTGAGATTATGCCAAAGGAGTATCGCTTATTACTGCTCGGCGTGCATAAATATGTGGATTTCGAAAACTCATTTAAAATGCGCACGAGTTCCCAAAACACCTCGCCCCATCGCATTAGCCTTGACGCAAAAACAATGGGATGTCAATGCATTCTGCCCACAAGTCAGACTCCAAAACTGAAGAGATGGCGGGCGGGCGGGGGGCCCATTCTAACAAAGGAGGGCTCTGCCCTTAAACACACAAATCAACCACTATTTTGTTTATGTATCTACTTGCTAAGAGTCGACCATATGATGCTATCTTTTAAGTTTTTAATTAAACACGAATGCATATTAATACTTTTGTATAATCTATATAACAAACTGTTGTTAAACAGTTATTATAATAACATTCGTAGTAATCGTAAATGATTCAGGTATTGAATAATTGTAATAAAAAAATCTGATGCGGCCAGCACATTACCTTCCGTCAGTTCACGGATCACCTCAACTGCAGATAGGACAGTTAATGTATTTTTTGAAATACAAAATAGTGACATCTACAGATTGCTTCCATGAACTAACGCACACTGTGATGGCTTGGTCGGCTTGGTAGTTTGTGACATAGGAGACATGCCATGTAAAGATAAATTGAAATTTTGAATTTTTAAATTAAAAGACATAATAAGAAGAGATATAAGTATATACATATATTTTAAATAATCACAATACAATAACTATAAATTCATTTCTAAAAAAAATTCAAATTACTTGTCGAGACATACACTTCTATTTTAATATTTGTTTATATGTAAGATAAAAGGATATTGGAAATGATACGACATTTCATCATTAAATATAAAAGTAAACGTCTTTTGCTTCTTTGCACTGCACTTTATATCAAACAGCACAATGAATGTTCATCAGCTTATTGAATTTCAATTCATATTACGTCAAAAAATAAACACAGTTCATACACTTTAAAATTGGAGAAATCACGAAATAAATCACTACTGGCACTATATCTAAAACTATAAACTATTACAAATTGGATTACCAAATAATTAAAGATGTTAAAGTGCACGTTCAATGAGATGTGTGATGACTTATGTGACTTTACAATTCAAAATATTGCAAAATGTTTTGAACTCAAAGATGACTTAATCCATTTTCTTAAAATTGAACCACTGTCGCGCCTCTATAGTTTGCTTCCAGGAACCATGAAAGTGTTTTGGCACATTCATTTAGCTGTCCGGTGCCTGCGTCAGTTCTATGTATTTTGTATAAATGTCATACAGAGAGTTCCTTGCAAAAGATGGTTTTCAGTCAGATTACTTCGTCCCTACATCCTCAGTACCGCAAGGATCGGTACTAAGACCATTCTTATTTATAATATTTATTAACGATCTCAGCTCACTAATAAGTAATTGTAATCATTTATTTTACGCTGACGACTTAAAAATTTATAGTTCTATTACTGATTGCTATGAGCTTCAAAGTCAACTGAAGAAAATCTAGGAATGGTGTAGTTCAAACAATTTAAAACAATCCAAATAAATGTAAAATCATGTCATATTGTAAAACGAGGAATCCTATACTTTTCAATTATCACCTTCATAACTACGTACTTGAGAGACCACCGTACACTTGGGTTTATTTTTCGAAATTGTAGGCTATTTAATGATGTGAAAACCTTGATCATACTTTTTAATAGTTACGTCCGCTCTAAATTAGAATACGGATCAATAATATGGTTTCCTACTTATGATAGATATAATGTTAAAATAGAGAACGTACAGAGACGTTTTTTGAAATATTTGATGTACAAGTGTGAATAAGTCTATCCACAACGAGGTTGTGATTATCATATGTTATTAGATCGTTTTGATTTTACGTCAATCGAAACAAGACGAACCTGTCATTCAATCATGTTTCTAGCAAAAATGTTGCAAAATATAATTGATTGTCCTGCGTTGTTAGAAAATATTAACATTCATGTACCACGGTTTGCATCAAGACAACAATTATATTTTGAATGTCCTAGAGCCAAAACAAATATGCAAACCAGGTCGCCAATTTATAATATGTGTACCAATATAAATTTAATTATAAATGAATAGATATTTTTACTGCAGAGACGCACTCTGATTTCTATAATGAATGTAAAAAAGCATAGTAAATAAATATTTTTTGCATTAATTTTTGTGGGCATTAGTTATTCTTTCATGTTACGATTTAGTGTTCCATCAAAAAAAAAATTGTGGTGTAATTATGTGTCATATTTTGTCCTTTATATGGTGTATACTGTTGGGCAAATAAAAAAATTATAACAGAAACATCCTGTCAACTGCACTTGACACTGATTCAATCAGAATTTTCTTAATTTAGCATTTGTTTTCAGAGTGGCTATTAAATGATATTTAATTTCTTTATAATTTTTACCTCTATATCCATTTAATATGAAATATAAAATGCAATCAAATCGTATAGAGAATGAAATATTCTTTAATATTTATAATAACATTAAATATGAAAAAATGATATTTAACATCGTTTTTTCAAGAAAAACTGTTAAAATCTTCAAATAAGGGTACTTCCGGTTGACCAATTATAACCAAAATCTAATCAGCTCTTCACACGGATGTAACGAAGAGGAATACGAAAGAATTATAATTTTTGGAATTGTAGTATTAGATTTATCGCATTAGAAATTTTTGTCACACACACACACACATACACACACACACACACACACAAACACACACACACACACAAACACACACACACACACACACACACACACACACACACACACACACACACACACACACACACACACACACACACACACACACACACACACACACAGACATCATCGTAAAGAGTAAAATCGTATTCTAGGGACCCTAAAACGTGCTTATTCATCAAAAACTCACCACCGAATTTTTTGACCAAATACAATACCTTCCTTACCTAAAGGTGACGGAAGGTAAAAAGGTAGGTGCTTGAATTAGATTAGACTATATTTTAAGAAATAAACTGCCAAATTTAGAATAATATTCGCTAATCCAAAAATAAGGATTAGTTTAACATTTTTTGTTACTTGGGCTGTAAATGGAGGGAGGTATTGTGTTGGCCACACCAGATTTTTTGTAAAAAGTTTGGGCTTGTATATTTATTTTCTACGATTTTCGACTGCGCAGAAGGAGAATTAATAGACGAATTTGGTTCAAATTTGCTGTGAATCTTCGAAAGACTTGTCACTATTTGACATTAGGTCTGTTCTTTTTGGTACATTGTTTCTAAAAGAGCCATGTAGTTGACTTTTCTATATAGTTCCCCTCATAGATTATGAGACAAATCCATTTGGAATTTGGTGATTTCAATGTTGCGTTACGCAAGAAACTTTAGATATACATGGAGACTTCAATAGTACATCAAGCGAGAAGCGACGCCGGAACGGATACATCTACTACAATACCTATTATACCACATTGTCTCCATTGTGTGGTTTGCAATAGGGGTAGTGCATGTGAGGGTGTCCCGTCTCAGTTTGAGTTTGGCGCGCGTGTACCTGTTGCGGCAGGTAGCCGCGCGGTGCGGCGGGAAGTGCGAGCTGCTGGACAGGTTCTGCAGGGGCCGAGGGGCAGGGGGCACAGTGGAATGCGGGGAGGGCATTCGCTGCTTGGCTCTCGGCTTCCAACAAGCCAGTCTAAGCGGAGTGACCGGAACCAGCACATATACTGCTCGTGCAACAGTGCCAGTGCAAACGTGCCGGGACGACGAAGACGCGAACAGTGCAGTGACATGGTGCTCTAATACCACGTGGACAGTATTGTCCAGAAACGAAGTCATTTTGGTACGCAGGAGGTCTTTGGATATTGTGCTCTTGTGAAGTGTTGTGTTCTCTGTTCTGTGTGATGTGTGTCTGTGAATACGCTGTCTTACTGTTGCTGCTTGCAATGCAAGCATTGCAGACCTACCAGCTCCTCAACATCTGAACTAGTTGTAGTTTATCAAACGCACTTATTTACTTAGTTTTGTTATTATCCTAACCTCAAACTTACTCATAATCGGCCATTTCAATTTTAGAGGTTAGTGTATACTATCGACGCAAAACCTTCCTCGTAGATACCTCTCTAATTAAGTTAACAAAGCACAAATTGACATATTTCTGAAGAAATTATCAAAGTATCTACTAAATTAAACGGGAGATTTCAACGATGCGTTAGACGCAATCCCAAATTATAACTGGATACTTCAATAGTACGTCTCGTATATACATGCATCAAAAGCCTTTCCTATTAGATGCTGTTAATTGTAAACAACACAAATTTGATTAGGTATCAACTTTTACCCGAAATCTCAATCACAGAATTTATATCTACAAAGAAAAACATACCTAACTGGAGACTTTAATTATGCGTCAAGCCAGTAAAATTAAAATTATTGCATTATTGAACTATTTTTCTAGGTTATATTTATTTATTTTTTTAACCATAAACAAGAAGACTGACCCTTATGTATACCGTTACAGAAAATTAAAATTGTACTAAATACTAGAAAGCATTTAAAATGACCTTAACAACAGGATTAAGGGATGTAATTAAATCAATTAATACAGCAAATTCTAGTTCGTTCGTCTCAGGTATAAGAAACCCTCGAGTCAAAATTACTGTTAGAGGAAATTAAAAATAATCCCATTTCATAGAATTGCCAAACTAAATAGTTTAAATATGTATTCCTCGAGTGAATCAAAGTAATAATGGGGAAACTTGAAGAAAAACAGTCTAATGAAAACGCTTGAAAAATGTTTATAACACACCCGACGTTTCGGCACCAAATATGCCTTCTTCAGGGAAATGTAAACTTACTGAGTTACTATCGACGCAAAACCTGCCTCGTAGATACCTCTCTAATTAAGTTAACAAAGCACAAATTGACATATTTCTGAAGAAATTATCAAAATATCTACTAAATTAATCGAGAGATTTCAACGATGCGTTAGACGCTATCCCAAATTATAACTGGATACTTCAATAGTACATCTCGCATATACATGCATCAAAAGTCTTGCCTATTAGATGCTGTGAATTGTAAACAACATAAATTTGATTAGGTGTCAACATTTACCCGAAATCTCAGTCACAGAATTTAATTTTACAAAACAAAAACATACGTAACTGGAGACTTTAATTATGCGTCAAACCAGTAAAACTAAAATTATTGGATTATTGAACTATTTTTCTAGGTTATATTTATTTTTTTAAACCATACACAAATTGACGAATTCTTGATGAGATTGGTATAGTATGACTAGCGAATGAAAGTTGACGTTTAGATTATTTAATAGATTTCATTTATTTTGAAAACATTTTCCTATATTTGATTTGAAAGAAAACTGAGAAAATTTAAATTGTACTCAATACCAGGAGGCATTTAAAATGACCTTAACGACAGTATTCAGGGATTTATTTAAAAAAAAATTATACCGCAAATTCTAGTTCGTTCGTCTCAGGTGTAAGAAAGTCTAATGAAAACGCTTGAAAAATGTTTCGGCACCAAATATGCCTTCTTCAGGGAAATGTAAACTTACTGAGTTACTATCGACGCAAAACCTTCCTCGTAGATACCTCTCTAATTAAGTTAACAAAGCACAAATTGACATATTTCTGAAGAAATTAGCAAAGTATCTACTAAATTAAACGGGAGATATCAACGATGCGTTAGACGCTATCCCAAATTATAACTGGATACTTCAATTGTACGTCAAGCCATCTCGTATATACATGCATCAAAAGCCTTGCCTATTAGATGCTGTGAATTGTAAATAACACAAATTTGATTATTAGCTGTTATGTAGCAATTTGTAAATAAACAAGAAAGATTGTATGATACGTCTGTTTTCAAATGAGATCATTTTAAAAGTAGATAAAGCCGAACTATATTGAAAATCAGAATAAGTAGCACTTTGTTTAAGTTTATACCAACAATATCTGGTAAATTTACATTGTATTGCTTCAATCGGTCTAAGAGGGTTTTTGTATAAAAGATTCCAGATAAGAAAGCAGTATTCTAATTTTGCTCGCACAAAGCAATTAAAATTTAAGGGTTGCTAAGTTCTGAAAATCACGAGAATTGCGTATAATAAATCCAAGGTTTTTATAACTGCATGAAATAGTGTCATTAATGTGAGGAGAAAAATCGAATTTTGGATCAAATAGAACCCCAAGATCCCTTTTTGCGGCAACTCTAGATAACTCAGAACTATCCATTACATAATTGTGGATGATAGCAGACTTTTTCATCGAAAATGTCATAATATCACGTTTGAATGTATTAAATAACAATTTTGCCTTGAATGACCAAGTTAAAAGATTATTAATATCATTTTGGAGTTTTACATAATCGTCAACTGTATTAACTACTGCATAGAGTTTTAAGTCATCAGCATAGAGCAGGCATTGAGCAATACAAAATCAAAATAAAATCATTTGGACAGTTGTGTTTTAGAGGTTAGTGTACTATCGACGCAAAACCTTCCTCGTAGATATCTCTAATTATTTTCATCTTTATAACCGTTCTTACAGTTAACAAAGTACAAATTGACATATTTCTAAAGAAATTATCAAAGTATCTACTAAATTAAACGAGAGATTTCAACGATGCGTTAGACGCTATCCCAAATTATAACTGGATACTTTAATAGTACATCTCGCATATACATGCATCAAAAGTCTTGCCTATTAGATGCTGTTAATTGTAAACAACACAAATTTGATTAGGTGTCAAATTTTATCCGAAATCTCAATCACAAAATTTAGTTTTACAAAACAAAAACATACCTAACTGGAGACTTTAATTATACGTCAAACAAGTAAAACTAAAATTATTGCATTATTGAACTATTTTTCTAGGTTATATTTATTTATTTTTTTAACCATAAACAAATTCTTGATGAGATTAGTACTAGCGAATGAAAGTTGACGTTTAGATTATTTAATAGATGTGGTTTATTTTGAAAACATTTCCCTATATTTGATTTGAAAGAAGACTGACCCTTATGTATTCCGTTACAGAAAATTAAAATTGTACTCAATACTAGAAAGCATTTAAAATGACCTTAACAACAGGATTCAGGGATGTATTTAAAACAATTAATGCAGCAAATTCTAGTTCGTTCGTCTCAGGTGTAAGAAACCCTCGAGTTGAAATTACTGTTAGAGGAAATTAAAAATAATCCCATTTCATAGAATTGCCAAACTAAATAGTTTAAATATGTATTCCTCGACTGGATCAAAGTAATTATGGGAAAACTTGGAGTAAAACAGTCTGATGAAAACGCTTAAAAAATGTTTATAACACAGCCGACGTTTCGGCACCAAATATGCCTTCTTCAGGGAAATGTAAACTTACTGAGTTACTATCGACGCAAAACCTTCCTCGTTGATACCTCTCTAATTAAGTTAACAAAGCACAAATTGACATATTTCTAAAGAAATTATTAAAGTATCTACTAAATTAAACGGGAGATATCAACGATGCGTTAGACGCAACCCCAAATAATAACTGGAAACTTCAATAGTACGTCAAGCCATCTCGTATATATACATGCATCAAAAGCCTTGCCTATTAGATGCTGTGAATTGTAAACAACACAAATTTGATTAGGTGTCAACTTTTACCCGAAATTTCAGTTACAGTATTTATTTTTACAAAACAAAAACATACCTAACTGGAGACTTTAATTATGCGTCAAGCCAGTAAAACTAAAATTATTGTATTATTGAACTATTTTTCTAGGTTATATTTATTTTTTAAAACCATAAACAAATTGCTGAGTGTCTGGTCGCGTATCTGGGGAACCGGGTTCGATCCCGACTGACGCCAAATATTTCTAATTTTAATTGGCACAAAATTGACCCCTGTGGTACACTCTCCACGCCAGCAATCAGTGCACGTGAGGTGTCGCCTTGTAAACGCCCGCACGGTACAAATATGTCATCATCATTACTGATATCTGCGTATAAAGCAGATTGGCACATCCAGCAATGGGTAATATGCCATGATGATATATTTATTTATTTATTTATTTATTTATAAACAAATTGCCGAATTCTTGATGAGATTAGTATAGTATGACTAGCGAATGAAAGTTGACGTTTAGAAACTGACCCTTATGTATTCCGCTACAAAAAATTAAAATTGTACTCAATACCAGAAGGCATTTAAAATGACCTTAACAACAGAATTCAGGGATGTATTTAAAAAAATTAATACCGCAAATTCTAGTTCGTTCGTCTCAGGTGTAAGAAACCCTCGAGTCGGAATTACTGTTAGGGGAAATTAAAAATAATCATATTTCATAGAATTGCCAAACTAAATAGTTTAAAGATCAAAATATTTTTTTATAATCAACATAAACGAAAAATGTTTAAAATATTTTTTTGCACAATCGGGTTATTTTTTATATTTACCGATAGTGTTTCCAAGACAGTAGGTCTTATCTACAAATTACTGAACGGTAAGTGATGTGAGTCACGTCGGTAAGTGATGTGCTTCACTTACCATTCAGGAGGCGAGACGGTAAATAAATAAAAACAAAAATCAAAGCTTACTTCAAAAATGATACCTAAATTTTTTTAATATGTCAAAATAATTTTTAAATCTTGTGCGTCGATCGTACAAAAAAATAGTATAAGCATCACGAACGTTAAGGAATTATCGATCTCAGACACAATTGTCCACAAACATTGTCTTCGGTAAACTGTCCTTACCGTTCTTAATACTTAATATACTATAAACGCACCCCTGTTTTGATATTCAGTTACCCTAGTCCGCCATCTATTTTCAGACAAAATTGGGACCTTCGTTTTGCTCAGTCTCCAAACATTGTCTTCGATCGGTAAACTGTCCTTACCGTTCTCAATACTTAATATACTATAAACGCACCCCTGTTTTGATATTCAGTTACTCTAGTCGGCCATCTATTTTCGGCCAGACATAGTAATATATTTCTGTGATTTCCTAGTCCAGTATTTAATTGAGTTCATGTAAAAATTTCATACCTGAATATTTGGTACAATTCTATTCTTCTGTATGGTTGCAAAAGAAACCACATCTATAAAATAATTTAAAAGTCAACTTTCATTCGCTAGTCATACCATAAGATATCTATTACACTGAAGATTTGAACTATGAGTTAGACACAAAACAAAATCCTAACCGGAGAGTTCAATAACACAAGTTATTGTAGTGTATCAGGCGCACTTATTTATTTTTGTTATCCTCTTAACCTTAAAACTACTCATAATCGGTCGTTTCACTTACACATACTTGTAAATAAAGGTTAAATAAATATATCACCACAGCATACTATCTATAGTTGGGTGGTACAACCTGTTGGTACACATATATCGGTAATGATGATATTCGTACCGTACGGGTGTTTACCAGGTGTCACTTTACGGGCATTTATTGTTGACGTGAAGAGTGCACCACAGGGGTAATTTTGTGCCATTTAAAAGTAGAAATTTTTTCAGCGTCGGTCAGGATCGAATCCGCAAGTTATTTTATATTTATAACCGTATTTACAGTTAACAAAATACAAATTGACATATTCCTGAAGAGATTAGCGAAACATATGCTATATTAAACAGAAGATTTCAATGATGCGTGAGACACAAAACGAAAATATAACTGGAGACTTCAATAGTACGTCAAGCCGGTAGAAACTAAATTTATTAAATTATTATCATTTATGAATAAGTATGCATACATCAAATGTCTTCTTTATTGGATATTGTTAACTAAACAATATAAATTGATATATTCCTGAAGATATTAGCAAGTATCTACAATATTAAACTAGAGGTTTCAATAATGCGCTAGACACAAAATGAGAAAATAACGGAAGACTTCAATATGGCGTCAAGCCGGTAGAAACTAAAATGTTTGAATTATTGACATGTATATACATGCATACATCAAAGGTCTTTTCCATTAGATACTGTTAACTATAAGTAACATAAATTTGATTGTTAACAACTATTCGAAATAATAAAAAATACTATTACCTCCTGAATTGACGTATTGCCCAAGAAACATAATAACTAATAATACATGAAGTTTTCTAGTAATACCAAATGTAATACCTATTAAATATGTTTCTCGAAATTGTTCTTTGTTCTTAATAATGGGATACTTGCGTGCCATTTTTTTTATTTAATATTTTTAAAGACACGATAAAAACTTGCTACCAATATTTTTTCTTTTGGCAAAATTTTCATTAATTAGCCAGAAAAAAATTAATGAAATTTTAATATTTAAATTACCGCCATGTATGACGTAGAATTACGTCGAACCAATGAATGGTCGTAAAGCAATAACATCGGTACGTCCAATAGCAACGGCATGTGCTGCTAATTTAAACATCACAGATCATCTGTATGACGTTTGAATAATAGTTTGGAGGTTAATATTTTCATTTGTCATTTTAATCTTGTACGAGTATAAGTTAAAATCCATCAAAATCCTGATTAATAAATCGAAATACGTAGTAAAGGTAACAGAAACCACGCAAATTGTAAATAATAAAGAAGAGAGACAGTGACAGAAAAATGAACTAATGTCAAAATCAAATTAAAACTCGCACTCGCTCGCTATCTACAGGTTACATTCTTAAATATGCATCCCTTTCTCCAGTTCAAAATAATGACGTCAAAGAAAATCTTCATTCTTAATTTATTAAAAAACATATTTTTTTTAAATAAAATTTATATTTTTACATATGTTTTCAACTTTAGGTATTTAGTAATAGATATCAGATTTTCACTACCACGCAAGTAGCCTATTGTAAACAATACAAAATCAAAATTAAATCATTCGGACAGTTGTGTTTTAGGTATTAATTCATCAAAAATTAAATATTTTGACGACGCAAAAATTGGAGATTTCAATGATTGATTAAGCGGGTTCAAACTTAAATGAATCACGGCATAATACCCATTTCTTTGTGTGCTAATTTGCTTGTATACGTAGATTTCGGTAAACACGATATATTTATGTAAGATTGAGAGCGTTTACCAGGTGTCACCTCACGAGCTTTCAAAGCTGACATAGAGAGAGCACTTTTATGTTTTTTGAAATTTGTGAATCATTTTTATGTTTCAAGTTTGACATCCGTCGGAATCATCTCTGGCTAAACTACCTGTTAACTTAATTTTCAGTTGAAATAAAAAAATCTGATGTGGCCAGCACATTACCTTCCGTTACCGATAAACAGCTTTTTAACAGGTTATAGCTATCGAAATCGATATTTTAAGAACGCAAGTAGTAAACAGGGTAGATCAATAACCTATGAAAAAAATTGAAAATTTAAACAGGTTAGAAATTTGACGTAGTTAACAAAATTAGCAGAGTCCTACTTTTAACATATTTCCACTTTTAACGCGCGCGCCTCGCTTTTCATCACTACCTTTTTTAAGATTAGATTCTTCATGAATCCGGTAGATGGATTTGGTAGATATTGTACAATTTTCGAACACGGTAACTTTTACCATTCCTGTTTTCGAACACAGTCAGTAGATGCGGTATCTACTGGTATGTATTTTCTATAAAATCTATACAGAAAGTTCCTTGCAAAAGATTCTAAATTTCTTGTATGTACATTACCTTTCGACAGTTGTATGTATTTTATACAAATTCCATACAGAAAGTTTCGAGCAAAAATATTTTATATTTCGAGTAAAATTATAACACAAATATACTACGAATATGTCAATTGACAATGACATTTTCCAATCAGAATTTTCTTAATATAGTAGCTGTTTCTAGCCTAGCTAGCTAATTTATGAAATTTAATTTCTTTATAATTTTATAACTCTATATCCATTGAATATGAAGTATAAAATGCAGTCAAATCGTATAGAGAATACAGTGTTCTTTAATATTTATAATAACATAAAATGATATTTAACATCGTTTTTTCAAGAAAAACTGTTATAACCAAAATATAATCACCTCTTCATATGGATGCAACGAAGAGGAATACGAAAGAATTATAATTTTTAGAATTGTAATATTAGAATTATCGTAGACGAAAATTTTTTTACACACACACACACACACATACATATAAACATCATCGTAAAAATAGTAACATCGTGTTCTGCGGACCCTAAAACGTGCTAATTCATCAAAAACTCACCACCGAATTTTTTGACCAAAGACAATACCTTCCTTATCTAAAGGTGTCGGAAGGTAAAAAAAATATAGCATCGATATTATAGCACAATTATAAAATTCTGTCAATTTTTCAATCCGACATTTTTCTTGTACCTGACAGTTAACAAACAGTTTAAATAGAGATAAAATTACCGGACCAAATATTTTTTATTTATCTGGAAGTTAAAATTTAAACTTAAAATCATTGACTTAATATTGCAGATAATATAGATAACACAATCTCTCATCCACTTTGTAAGCCTCACGTTCGTATGGAGGTTAGTATAGTGAATCTTGAAGCCATCCTCTTAGATCCGCTGAAGAACTAGTCTTCCAAGTCAGGTTCAATGTTTAATGCAGTGCTTCGAATGCACTACAGAACGCGTAACTATTCTTGCATATGTTCTCATCAAAATTCTTTTCTTGTCCACATTCTTGTAAGTTAGAATTCATTTCTTGTGAGCAGCATGAATCTGTGCGAAAATCAGTTTAAAACGGGAGATTTCAACGATGCGTTACACGAGAAACCAATTATTTAAAAAACAGAAAAGTTGGAATTATTGAAATTCATAGTATTCTGAGTTCGTCGAAAATAAATATATACAGGCTGTCTCACAACTCGCGCCCCAGACGAAACTGACACTTGCCGACGACAATAGGTTGCCAACAAATAGAAGAAAATAATTTGCTGCTGCTTGCATAACGGAGTTACAAGACTTTTTAATCCACCAATCCCGGAAGGATATCTTGAGGTGTGATGATATTATTACAAAATAAAACTGGTTGCTAGGTTTTAAAATTACTACTAGTGAGTTACAAAATTTGTTTGACTTATTGTAATTTTGACACTTTAGAGTTGACTTTTCACTGTCAACAAATTTAGGTTAGCGAAGGTGTCATCCGAGATCAACATTTATATCGTACAGTGCAACGTGTTGTAGCAGCTGTGTAAAATGTGTTAAACGAAAATATTTTTGTCATTTGAGTTCTTTGAGATTAAAACAAATTTAATTTGACACTGACAGTTTTCGAAAACTACAGTCGCTCACACATTTTAAAGAAGATTTGATTTGTATAAAACCCTAGTAACGTAAAATTACGCCAAACATATATTAAAGGTGTAGGTCTCTGATTGGTCCATTTTAAGACGTCTTTTTTCGAATATATATATATATATATATATATATATATATATATATATATATATATATATATATATATATCTTTAGGAGAGAATATGTTGAATATCTTAAAACATAAATATGGCACTTAGAACCCTTCGAATTTAAATGTTTAAATTAATGACTCATAAAAAAGGCGTTTTACCAAATGCAAGCCATATAGGTATATGAAATATGAAAACAGTTTTTCCTTGGGTATTGCTTCCTAAATAATTTTTGGCAAAATACTTCAAATAAAGAAAGTTTTGGACTGTCAACTAACACTTTTTGTTTGCTACTGTATTTGATAGTTAATTCAACATTAATTCTTTTTTTTAATAGCCTACTAGATCTGCTATAAAACGTATTAGGTACATAACATATAAAATCAAATATTTAAATAACAAAAATATATTTATGTGTAATCTTTAATTTAAAAGAATGTTATTCAAAAATTGTCATCGAAATTTTAAATTGAAAATAAATTTAGAAAAGTATGTTAGAATGCCTACACATTTTTCAAAACATCACATGTAATAAAAATCAATTTTACATTACAAAATTAATTATATTGAATTTCCCATATACATATACGTATAATTAATTGCTATAATATATTATTACTACAAACATAATATATAAATTATTTTGAGGATACATATTTCAAAACACATATAGTGCCGTCTATAAATATGGGCGCACCTGTTGACATAAAAATCAATTCAGGTTTTTTCTTCTACAAAATACTATTTAAATTTATTATTGAAAAATTATATTTAACAATGAAATTGTTATGCTGCGTTTTTTAATGCACCACCCAGTATATTAACTTCACTATAATTTTTTAACCTGCATATAAATAAACATACAGGGTGTGTAAGGAAACTCGGAATATAGCAATTTAACATAGAATTTTAAAAATGTGCGGAAATTGACTCTCTTGTAGAGTTTGGAGCAAAAGTACAATAATAAAAAGTTGTTTAAAATTAATTTTTACTTTTAAAAAGTCTTCATTTAATGCAATAGAATATCTTTAGCACAAGATATTCAGAGAATAAAATAGGACATTTTCGTCAAAACTCAGATAGTTATTGAAATAAAAAATCTGATGTGGCCAGCACATTACCTTCCTAGTTTTATGTATTTTATACAAATTCCATACAGGCAATTTCTTGCGATAGATTCTATGTTCCGTATTCGCACCTCTTTGAAGTAGCGCTACTTCCGAAAAATCGCTACTTCAGCTGTCAAATTTAATGTTAAAAATTAGAGAAATAAAAATAAATTAAATTTTAAAAAGCACGTATTTTAAATATTATAGCTTTCAATTATAATAATATGAAACCAATTCTTGTCTTGGAAAATTTAAAAAATCGGGCCTATATTTCTATAGTACACTACCTTCCCTCAGATCTGTGTATTTTATATAAATTCCATACAGATAATTTCTTAGAATTAATTCTATATTTGCAGTAAAATTATAACACAAACATATTATATCAATCGCACATGACAATGACATCTGTCTACCAGAATTTTTTTAAATTTAGTTGTTTCCAGTGTTATTGCATAGTTGGCTGCTTTATGAAATTTAATTTCTTTATAATTTTTTAACAACATATCCATTGAATATGAAGTCTAAATTTTAATCAAATCGAATAGAGAATAAAATATTTTTTACTATTTATAATAACATTAAATATGAAAATACATCCATACCTCCATCCATCCATCCATCCAAACATACATAGAGACATCATCATAAAAATAGTAAAATCGTATTCTAAGGACCCTAAAACGTGCTTAGCCATTAAAAATTCATCATCGAATTTTTTGATGAAAGACAATACCTTATTTACCTAGAGGTGACGGAAGGTAAAAATATGACGTCAAGTATATGACTTGGTGTTTATTTTGTCAGTTATGTTGGTATAGCACTTCCTGCTTAACAATTGAAATTTCACATTTTGACAGTTTGTATATTGGGTGTTGTGAATTTAGTCTGATTGTATACATTAATACAATGTATCAAACAGTGCGATTATAGATCTTCTAAACAACGTGTTTGCAGTTCTTTTATAGACTCATAAGAACAGCGTAATAGAAAATTATTATTATAATTATAAAATCGTTAACAAATTGTTTCGGAAAAGTTAATATTCAAGTTTTAAGATTAATATGAAAGTTAAGTTAACGCATGTATTCATGATTAAGTATCATTTGTGCTTATAGAGATATTCAATTTTTGAGCGTATCGTCAGAAATAATTTATACAGTTAATCTGTATTCATCCAAGAGGAATTTTGTATATAATTAATTTGATGGCTTTTACAGGGATAGAAATATTTGTATTATATCATTCAATGTTATCTGTTATAGTAAAATTCTTTACATATATTGAGTTGTCCGTAATTTTTTTATAAATAAATATATCATCACGGCATATTACCCATTGCTGGGTGTGCCAATCTGCTTTGTACACAGATTTCAGTATTGATGCTGATATATTTGGGGCGTTTACCTGGCGTCACGTCACGGGCACTCATTGCTGGCTTGGAGAGTGCACCGCTGGGGTCAATTATGTGCATTTATAATTCGAAATATTTTGTGTCGGTCGGAATCGAACCCGGTTTCCCAGATTCTAGTGATGTACGGGAGGCGAGACGAGACGAGACATATAAAATATCGATCTCGTCTCGTTTTCGGATCTGTAACCTCGATCTCGCTCTCTTTCTCGCACATTTTTTTAGGTCTCATCTCGTTCTCGCACGAAAGTCTCAAGTCTCGCGAGAGTGTCGCTATAAAAATAAGCGCTTGCGCACTACGTATTTACGTAACTATTTAACTACAAGAGACAAGTTCGCACCAATAGCACCGCCTTCCATGTATTTGCAGTAGTATAACTATAATAAAGAGACGAAACACTAAATTCTGGTCACCAAATTATTTCAATACGAACATAATGTTTATTCATTTACGGTCACCTGAAAATGTGATAATTTAGTAAATAATTTAATTTACCTCTAAAATATCTAATTTATCATCAAATTGTGATCTCTAAACTATTTCAATACGAACACATTCTGTCATCAGTAAAACGAATTAAATAATAAAAATTATTTTTTGTAACTAAAAGTACCTATATATATATGCCAATATTTAAGTAAGATTAAGTCATAAAAAAACCGCTACACTGGTAACCCACTGGCAACCAATCACTGCGCTTCTATCTCTGTTGGCTCCCATCGACGCTTAATATAACATCCTTTACTTTTCAGGGGCGACAAGAGTTTTATTAACTGTGGTGAATTAGGGGCTGAAATATTAGAGAAAACTAGTTCTATTGGATGTAATACCGATTTTGTCTTAATTTTTGCATTTTCTCGCTCAGAGACCGAGACTAATCGACTCTAAATAGACTCAAAAAATATTATGAATTCATATAATTTTCATGTTTACGTATTCTATACATAAATTAGCGTTGACTCTACTCCTTGTACGGTGCATTTTTCATTGAATTTATGAATCAAAGCTATAAAGTTACTAATACTTTTTATTTCGAGATTCTTGCGAGATTTCTCGCTTCTCGCAGTTGTTATATCGATCTTGCCTCGAATTTTAAACTACAATCTCGCTCTCGTTCTCGTCTCGCATAATGCAACGAGACGAGACGAGATGCAGCGAGACATTCTGTCACGCGGCCACGAGATCTCATAATATCAATAATAACTATAATAATTATTTATGGTTATCATGTAAGTTTAAATAGTGACATTATATTTTATGAGTAGAAAAAGAACGGAATAAAATCACTTTACACATTTTCATAAATAAACAGTGTACTATACTGGTATCAATAAATTTAATTATGTATTCCTCTATCGAATCAAAGTAATATTGGGAAAACTTGGAGAAAAACAGTCTGATGAAAACGTTTGAAAAATATTTTATTACATAGCCGACGTTTCGGCACCAAATTTGCCTTCTTCAGGGAAATGTAAACTTGGTAAGCTGAATTTTTTTTATAATGTTGAATTATAAAATTGGTTTTTACCGAAAAAATACTCGTCTCTATCTTAGGCTAAAAACTAGAAAAATCTGATGTGGCCAGCACATTACCTTTTGTTAGTTATATGAGGTATTTACGTAAATTCTACCACCGAACTGTTACCAGTAAACAGCTGTTTATCAGGTTATAGCTACCGGAATCGATATTTTCTAAACGCAAGTGGTAAACAGGGGTAGATCCACAACCTATAAATAAAATTGAAAATTTGAAACAGGTTAGAAATTTAATGTAGTTACAAACTGAGCAGAGTCCTACTTTGAACACATTTCCAATTTTAACGCGCGTACTTCGATTTCCATCACTACTTTTTTGAGATTAGATTCTTCATGAATCCGGTAGATGAATCTGGTAGATATTGTACAATTTTCGAACACGCTAACTTTTTACCACTCGTGTTTTCGAACACAGTCGTTAGATGCGGTATCTACCGGTAGAATTTTCGTAAATGCTAAAAAATCCGCAAAGAAAGTTCCTTGTAAAAGATTCTAAATTTCTTGTATGTACATTACCTTTCGACAGTTGTATGTATTTTATACAAATTTCATACAGAAAGTTTCGAGCAAAATGATCCTATTTCGAATAAAATTATAACACACATATACTACGAATATGTCTATTGACATCTTTCAATCAGAATTTTCTTAATATATAATTTAATTTTTTTATAATTTTATAACTCTATATCCATTTAATATGAAGTATAAAATGCATTCAAATCGTATAGAGAATACAATATTCTTTAATATTTATAATAACATTAAATGTGAAAACATGATATTTACCATCGTTTTTTCAAGAAAAACTGTTAAAATCTTCAAATGAGGGTACTTCCGGTTGATCAATGATAACCAAAATCTAATCAGCTCTTCATATGGATGCAACGAAGAGGAATACGAAAGAATTTTTGGAATTGTAGTATTAGAGTCATCGTACACACACACACACACACACACACACACACACACACACACACACACATACACACACACACACACACACATACACACACACACACACACACACACACACACACACACACACACACACACACACACACACACACACACACACACACACACACACACACACACATACAGACATCATCGTAAAAATAGTAAAATCGTATTCTAGGGACCTTAAAACATGCTTATTCATTAAAAACTCACTACCGAAATTTTTGACCAAAGACAATACCTTCCTTACCTAAAGGTGACGGAAGGTAAAAATAATGGAGAGCCCATTGTTAAAACAATAAATGGTCACTTGGTGCACTTGTTCACACCCCTACGCGTAAACAAAATTTATAAAATAACATCCTAGCCCTAGCACTATTTTTTCGCTTGAATAAATAAGTGTAAAATTCCTCAGTCAGGTCCTGTGTGCTAGCAGCCGTCGGGTAGACTTTGGTATTAAGTGAAGAATTTGAAGAATCTGACGACTCGCAAATCTTATCCAATTGTTAATTGTTTGCTCTGCAAGTGAACTATTAAACTACCGACGCGGAAATTATATTTGCTCTGAATTTAATGTAAGCAATAATTCAAGGATTTGGCACGCCGACGTTGGATATTTAATTTAGATTTAAATTCCGATTCATAAAAACAATGCCACATACACATGTGATACAAATATTGATAATTTTGTATAATAGACTTATCACAGAGATATGAATTATACAGGGTGCGCAACAAAACGCAGAACATATGAGTTTAACATAGGATTTTAAAATGTGCGGAAATTGGCTCTCCTGTAAACAGTGCCGGATTACCCAATAGTTTCACCTTCACATTCACACACATCCATGCCTTAGTGGGATTCGAACCCACAGCCCCGAGCGCACTCATGACTTATCAGGCGTTGCTCTAACCATTGAGCCACCGGAGCTAAACTAAAATGAAGATTTAATTTTAAATACCGGGATAGAATATAATTCACTAATCAAAAAATGAGGATTAGCTTAAACTTTTTTGTGAAACGTTAATTTTTATTAATCTAAATACATACCTACATATTTACTTATGCTAGAAACTGTATTGAATTCCTTTTCTATTGTTCTATTTACTTTTTTATTTTTAAAAAACGCTACTAATATTATTTTGAAATTAGTTTTTTCATACTGACATTTATCTGTCAGTTACATACATTTAAATAACTGAGTTTTGTTTGTTTAAAGCGTAGGCTCCGGGATTTAAATTATAGATAATTTTATAATTTTATTCATAAAACGTGGAGGAAAAGTTTTAATGCAGATCTGTAGAAAATTTAATCATCTTTAATTTTTATCTTGAAAAATAACATTTAAAGGTATTTTTCGAAGAAAAACTATTTTGAGTTTCAAGTAAAGAGCCATTTTCGATTATTTATTTATTTATTTATTTATTTAGGTTTTCAAAAAAAAAAAATTAGAGTGAAGGATACACATACACACACACGCACGCACGCCTCGCACATGCACATACACGCACGCACGCCTCGCACATGCACACACACACACACACACACACACACACTCATACATACACACACATACATACATACATACATACATACATACATACATACATACATACATACATACATACATACATACACACGATATGCGATTTTTAGCACGATCCCTATACCTCCCTTATCAAGGGTAGCGGGAGGTAAAAAGAATGAAATATTGACATATTTAAGTGAGAGCTTTAGAAGCACATCTGTACCACACATAATTATTATTTAGTAATTCCGACTCGAGGGTTGCTTACACCTGAGACGAACAAACTAGAATATGCGGTATTAAATTTTTTAAATACATCCCTGATTCCTGTTGCTAAGGTCAATTTAAATGCCTCCTGGTATAGAATACAATTCTAATCTTCCGTAACGGAACACATAAGGGTCAGTTTCCTTTCAAATCAAATATAGGAAAATGTTTTTAAAACAAACCACATCTATTAAATAATCTAAACATCAACTTTCATTCACTAGTCATTCTATACTTTGATATACTAAAATGCGAACATTTCGTGTGAAATAAATACATAGTTTACACTTCTCTTCTTTCCTTTACTTGTCATTCAAGTTACTTCGATGGCATTTGCAGTATTTAAATTTTGTTTATTTGGTATTGAATTTCTTACGGAGGATTTAGAATTTTATCTAATCTTATAAAATTAATCTAATTTCTAGTTCATCAATAGGATTAATTTTTAATGACTAATAATAATAAATTATAATACTTTTTCTGGAGAAAGGATCAGGATTTTTTTTTGACAACTTATCTTGCATTTTAATTGTGCAGGTTGTAACCAACTGTCTACAATGGCAAAAGGTAAAAATTAAATTTTCATTACCAGTATCAAGCATATTGGCACACCTAGCTATGAATAAAAGTCGTAATGATTTATTATTAATATTATTATGTACTTATTAAGAAAAGTAGTAGCGTAATGATTTTCTACTCACAGTTGGTAGTATGGTAGAGGTTAGAGGTTTCAATTTTTATTATTAACTGAAAAGACGTCTGCGTCTTAGAGATTAAAAACCAATTATATACAATTTGTTCCACGTGGAAGATACAGAATGTCAAGAGTAAATAAAAATTGTTATCTAATTCAAAACTTGTCAATAAGACACATGGTTAATAATATTTAGAATTTTGCTTGGAATGTTTTCGAAATCATTTCTGGGAGACTTAAAAATAAACAAAGATATAGTATGACTAGCGAATGAAAGTTGACGTTTAAATTATTTAATAGATATGGTTTCTTTTGAAAACATTTGCCTATATTCGATTTGAAAGGAAACTGACCCATATGTATTCCGTTACAGAAGATTAGAATTGTACTCAATCCCAGGAGGCATTTAAAAAGACCTTAGCAACAGGATTCAGGGATGTATTTAAAAAATTTAATACCGCATATTTTAGTTCGTTCGTCTAAGTGTAAGCAACCCTCGAGTTGGAATTACTGTTAGAAGAAATTAAAAATAATCCTATTTCATAGAATTGCCAAACTAAATAGTTTAAAGCAGGGACCGGAAACCGAACCGAACCTGAATCGAAAACCATTCCGAACCTACCTTTTTTGTGAACTTGAACCAGAACCTGAACCACAGTTAATTTGGTCGACATGAACTCGAACCGGAACTGTACCCACTATTTTCGAGTTCAAAAAACCTGGTTCACTGAATCAATATGTTTTGATACTTCTGTGACACATACGAGTAGTTGCAAATAAGATTAGTTTTGTACTGAAATAATTACCTTTAAACAAAACCAACATTTTTAATATTTTATTTCAATATTTGAAGATGAGAAATATATTCGAAAACTAAAGAAAGGTAATGAAAAAGCCCAAGCAGAAATATTAAAATTAAAATAATAGTATATTATGTTATTAGGAGTGGAAAGCGGTCTTTTCGTGTTGAATCCAGCTATTGCGGCCGAGGCACTAGCCGAGGCTAGGCAAGCTGGGTAAAACACAAAAAGAGCGTTCTACTCCGAATGACATATACTATTTTTTCTTCAAGTGTTTTAAATAATTTTTTGACATTTTTTTGAAATATTTTAATTGTAGTGTTTGCAATTTCAGTGAAAGCTGGCCGTGTATACTACAAAACAAAAACGATACAACTGTCAAATAACAATTTTCTATATAATCTGTGTTGCTGTGACGACTGCCGTCGCCAGCGGTGAACTAAGACACTAACATTTTTTTACTAGTACAACAATAATAACATTTTTGTACTAGTAAGACAATGAATATCTTCTATAGTGTATGTACAGTAGCCTAATATGAATATTATAATACGCTTGAAGAAAAAAATAATTATTTACATTGTAGCTGTAACTGCTATCTCAATTTGCTCAAACGTCACAGAGTCTAAAAATTTGTGTTACTTGTAAATTAGGTTTTTCTTCAAGCGTATTATAATATGCATATTATGCTACTGTACACACGCTGTAGAAGATATTCACTGTCTTACTAGTACAAAAATGTTGTTATTGTTGTACTAGTAAAAAAATGTTAGTTTCTTAGTTCGCCGCTGGCGGCGGCAGTAGCCACATCAACACAGATCATATTGAAAATTGTTATTTGACAGTTGAATCGTTCGTGTTTTGTAATGTACACAGCCAGCTTTGACTAAAATTGCAAATTTTACAAATAAAAAAATTCCAAAAAATGTCAAAAAATTATTTGAAACACTTGAAGAAAAAATAGTATATGTCATATGGGAGTACAACGCCCTTTTTGTGTTTTATCCAGCTTGCCAGGCCACGGCTAGTGCCTCGGCCGCAATAGCTGGGTTCAACACAAAAAGACCGCTTTTGTTTTTCATTTTTATTATTTACCTAATAGAGTAATATTATTTTGTTATTATTGCGCATATCGTCTTTTATTTACCTTACTTACTCGTATGTGCAATTTTTTAAATTTCAAATACATAATTTTAATTTTTCGAAACCGAACCGGAACTGAACCTATACCGAACCACCTAAAACTATTTTCTCTGAACCCGAAACGTGCTTATTCACTGAAAACTCATCATCGAATATTTTGACCAAAGACAATACTTTTCTTACCTATAGGTGATGGAAGATAAAAACTAATTAACTAAATTATAACTAACCTAACTTATAGAGCAAATCATGTTTTCACTGCCTATCTGATTTTCTTATCAATAATTCTAGTGTTTCCTCATAATAATAAAGTCCTCCAACGGACACCATTCCACATTAACGTTCTCTGTGAATTATTTTGCAATTTGGCGTTGATGCATTTGAAAAAACCTCCACCTGTCAAAAATTGTATGGTGTGGTTGTGTTTCGGAATATCTGGGCCGTCCTGTTGGCGCCTGTACTTTGAGAGCGAGCTGAGAGTAAATTGATGCACCATTACAAACATATTCGGAAAGCAATGTTTTTAGAACAGTTCGTAGCGGCCTGGAGCCCATTAGCGGCTCTATTTCCCTACCTGCGCTTGCCTCTGCGAGACCTAAAACAGAGGTTCTCAAACTGGAGGAAGCTTCAGCCGGAGAGCCGGACCAGAAGAAGAATTGGATTTCAAAAACTAATAAAATCAGAAACGGTGCAATCCAAAGTTACCCAATATTTTTATTATTGAATCAGGTGGTGGCGCTGTAAGTGCACCTGTCATGGCGCCTAGTAAGACCTGTCAAATTTGTTTACATTTTTAAAAAGTGTTGCTTCCTGACATAACTCTAATACTACAATGCCAAACATTATAATATTTTCGTATTCTTCTTCGTTACACCCATATGAAAAGCTGATTAGATTTTGGTTATAATTGGACAACAGGAAGTACCTTAATTTGAAGATTTTAACAGTTATTCTTGAAAAAACGATGTTAAATATAATTTTTTGACATTTAATGTTATTATAAATATTAATACTTATTTATGA